>OMNZ01091768.1:0-12785 GCA_900303255.1 Lesueurigobius sanzi | reverse complement strand
TGTTTCTGAGTTGCACTACTGTGAGTTACTTTTAGATAAACATAAACTGAAAAAAGGGAGAATAATGCCACGAGCTATAGTGTAATCAAAGATTTCCTCTTCCTCAGTCGTCTCCATTCTCTCGTGTTTTGTTTCTCGTAGAAGTGACTTTGCTTCACAAGTCACTTCTACGCCAGTGTCCAACTTGATTTGGTGCTGCATCTTAACTTGAAGTAACTTGTAATGACTAATATACTGTATTACTGTATTTTGTTTAAGTAATATATTATATTCCCCAGTTACTGAAAAAAGTAATATATTTCTGCAACTAGTTACGTTTGTAATGAGTTACTCCCAACACTGACAATATGTAAACTTTTGATCAGGGACATTTGGCTAGTTTCTAAACAGGTTTTTTGACAATAAATGGCTTGGCACAACCACCAACCATGAATCAGCTTCATTATCCCGCACTGAACGCCATGGGGAAAGCCACACAGGATGCCTCTGTTGTTATATACACTATGGTTGGAGTTGGCGCTGTAGGGAAGCTTGGTCCTGCATTTTCGTCCATGTTAACCCTGTTGAAGATCTTTGGTCATGTTTATGAATGAATATACTCATTTTGTAACATATGCTTTGATTCACTGACACCAGACTGTTTGTGTTCCTTCTTTCAGATACGAAGAGGCGAGTGAGGAGGCTGAGACGGACTCTGAGTCGGAGAAAAAGGACCAATAGTTTTTTGTTTTTTTTCCCTTTTTTGATGTGTTGTTCATGCGATGTTTTTCCACATCATTTCACTGAAGCTCCACCCATTTCCCGGTGGTTGTCGTGGGAACGGGGCTCATGTGCCTAAACGGGGAGCCGATCAGAAGAGATACATAGTCAATCGCTCTGTCTGCTTCATGGACATTACACAGGACCGGGATTACAAATGAAGGTCGCCTAACGGGTCGCCTCTATAATTTATCTACTGGCTTATTTATTTGCGTTTAATAGTAGAATGGGGAATGTAAAACCTGAAATCCTAAATTTATCTTTTGTGGGGTTAAGGCTAGTTTGAATTTCATATTTTGGTAAATGCATGAAATGGGATCGTTTTTGTGCCAAAAATGAGAAAAAAAAATCCCCCTTTTGAAATTGTTGGGATCAGGAACAATCCAACTTTTATTTCCAGATAAACAGAATCCAAATGAGCTCTGGGGAAACAAAGTATTGCAAAACAGACAACAGTATGTAAAGACTTTTCCACATATTTTCAGCTAGAACTGAAAAGTAATTTTATTTTATTTTTATGAAGCAGAAGAAGGGAAGCTGTCTACCGTGTTTGATGTAAACTGTTCATAATAAAAAACGTGAATCTCTTGCGTCAGTGCGGGCTCTGAGTACTGCTAAATAATGTACTGTTGCTACAAAGTTAAGACTGAAAGTTCCCCTCGGCCCCACGAAGAAACAGCTCAGGTTCAAACTGTTTTATTCAGTTTTACACATTTACAGAAATCTTTACACTTTTTACATGCTCAATTCTGATGAAACTGATGTCTCAAATGAGTTACTGTGGGTCCAGACTCCCTAAGACACGGACTGGCCAAAAAAAGTCACTAATATTCAGATGAACCGCCTTCAGCTCTAATTACAGCACACATTCATTTTTCACTCCATTCTTGGATTGATAGTTCGATCACTGCACAAAGCCTTCTCCAGCACATCCCAAAGACTCTGGACTCGGTGGTGGCCAGTTTCACAATTTGAGCCCAATGAATTGTTGTAATAACCTTGTCATTCAGTATATTCAATGGTCATAATGTAGCTGAACCTAAACCTGACCAACTGCAGCAACTCCAGGTCATTCACAGACGGGTCAAGTAAATCTCACATGAATGCCCCAGTTAATGTGTCTGTAAATGAAATAAGAGCTGGTCCAAGTATGTTTTACTGTGCAGTGTTGTATGTGTCCAAATGAAGTTATATATATTCACATGAGCTTGTTTTGAATGTTATTTATCCAACACAAGTCTGTTGTACTTTGTGCAATGATGAATTCATTGCTGTGAAAAGTTTTGAACATAAAATATTAAAAAATTCGATAACATTCAGAATATTAGATTACATTTTCA
Organism: Lesueurigobius sanzi; assembly: GCA_900303255.1. Taxonomy (NCBI): domain Eukaryota; kingdom Metazoa; phylum Chordata; class Actinopteri; order Gobiiformes; family Gobiidae; genus Lesueurigobius; species Lesueurigobius sanzi. The sequence goes on along the minus strand of OMNZ01091768.1, from coordinate 10,686 downwards.
TAATAAAACAATATTTATAAACCTTTTCGTCTTTTAAAAAGTTCAAACCTTAAGTTAACTAACACAAATGGCATCAAACAGTTAAAAGCTAAATTAATTGTAAAACCCTATGGTCCTGGTCAGGAGCAGACGGACAGCTGCCTCACAGTGCTCAGGTCTCGCAGGAGCGTTCTGATTCGCTGCTTCAGTTCAGGGAGGTGGGACAAAGGGTCAGCTGACTCCAGCTCGTCCATCCACGACTCCAGCCCTGAGAGAGACCACAGTTATTATCCTCTACTCAGAAGTGTGTGAATGCACAGTGCATGTGTTTGTACAGTCAAGTTGTGGTCCTTTAGATCAGTGGTTCCCCCTAAGGGGGGGCCCTGAGCTTTGTCTGGTCAGAGGCTTAGGCCAGAAGAGAGTATAGGAGTAAATGAAATAGAAAAATCTGATCAATTATGACTAAGAAAGGACTGCATGTGCAGAAAACACTCCAAATGTTGTTTATTGGTTTGAAACAAACCTTCTGGATAATCATTACGTTAATGCAGTTTTGGGCTGGGGCCCCGGCCTATTTACAGCCTGACCTGGGGGCTTCTAGGAGAAAAGCTCGGGAACCACTGATTTAGATAATATTGAGAGGAGATAGTTTCACTGATGATCCGTTTAATCCATTGTTAGTGTAATTAACTCCTGTACCGTCCAGCTCAGTCTCCATCCGCTCCAGGCGGCGGCTGATTTCCTGCTGTAGAGTCTCAATGTGGTCCAAAAGGTTCAGCTGTGGAGTCCTGCAGGTCTCAGAGGGTCTGGGGGGTCTCCGGTTCTGCTCTGGTTCTGCTTCCATTTCCTCTGGACTCACCTGGAACACAGCGACAGTGACTAAAGAGCTGAGAAGGCCACATGGGTTAAACTGGTGACTGTACCTGAGTCACAGCAGGTTTCTGGTAACAGTGCTCGCTGCTCACATAACACACAACTTTGGGTCCATCCCCTTCCTCTCGTCTCCACGGCAACCTCCAGAACCTCAGTTCTGCCTCAGACCCAGACCTGAGCAAACAAGAGACCGTTGTGTGCCTTTCAAAGCTTCGTAAGCTAAAATGGTTAAGACTTCACATTCTCAAAATTCGGGGTAAGCCACACCAGACCATCAGGTCTCTAGTCCGGTTTCTCTAGGTCAATATAATTGTGTAAATCTGCATTGCCTTGGACAAGTATTAACAATTGTCAATATTACTGGTTACTGTGTGCTCACTGATAAACACATGGTTGTTCATGCCTTTTCCATGACCCTTAACCACATTTTCATGACCCAAGTACCACCAGTGATTATCCCCATTTATTACTTTATTTAGGCAACAATGTACAACATTTTCAATATGGGATTTTTAGGATCCAGTAGTAGAGACCAGAATACTTTAGACCAATGCACCTCGTCCCAAATAGCTCACCTCAAAGTAAACACCTGCAGTGGTCCAGTCCCCCATTCATTTTTATTGACTTTTTTTTTAACTAAATTAATCTTTGAAAATTCCAAAAACTCAAACTTTTACTAGACTTAGACTTTTCCAAGGCCTGGAAATTAAGATTTTAAAATTCCTTGACTTTTACAGGTTTTCCATGACTCTACGAACCCTGTATACCAGGGGTTTTCAACAGGTGGTCCGTGGCCCCCTGGTGGTCCGTGACTTGCTATTCCAGTTTAACTACTAAAAATAAACTAGGGCTGCTGCATATTGAATATTCGTGAATATCAAGTTGATATATCTCTTTTAATAACTCTACTTATGTTATTTTAAACATTTGAGAACACAAAGCAAAAGTAAAATAAAGTATATAGCCCTCTTTTATACAAAAAATAGGCCTATATTACACACACACACAGTGGGCCGCAGACGACTGCTTAGTCTGAAGGTGGTCCCTGGGGCAGAACCAGTTAAACCCCTGCTGTAAACAGTACGATAGTGTTACAGCAAAAGACGCAGGTACATCCCAATCTATTAACTACACCTGACATAATTACCATCACCCATCCCAGTTAAGTACTACATAATGATGATATGCATTACTGCATACAGTGGACGAAGTACTCACTGCAGTAGGCGGAGCTTGAGCCCAATGGCCGCCGTTACCGCGGCGATGGTGCGTGTGTGCGCCAGAAGGCGGCGGGTCAGTGCGATCTGCTCTGAGTTCTGCTCTGAGAAGTTTTCTCCCACACATGACAATCCAAACATGTGACCTGACATGAGCCAATCAGAGCACGGCCTCCTCCGGTGCCTTAACGAATCAGGAGCCGGTACCGAACCGCGGCAGGTGAAACATGTGTAGCTTTGAGGAAGGTGGTGTTCCAGGAGGCCCAGGCAGGTGCCGTGCTGCCAAGACCTGCACTGAGAGCACTGCCAAACAAACAGAACCGTTTAAGAGTAAAACCGGAGGGAGAGACTGCTGTGCAACAGGAAATAACATTTTACATTTGACATAAAAACACTGTCATCCTCTAGAGCAGTGGTTCCCAACCTGGGGGGGCATCTGGAACAACAGGGGGGGCCCAGAGCTTTGTCTGGTCAGAGGGTTAGGCCATAAGAGATATTATTTGAGTAAATGAAATACAAACGATGACCAAACATAACTAAGAGAGGACTGCATGCAAAATTCTGTTTATTGGTTTGAAATAATTCCTATTTGGACACATTTTTTACATTGTAATGTATTCAGGAAGCCTGCGGGTTTTGGAATGGGGGGGCCCCGCCTGTATCCAGCCTGAACAGGGGGGGCTTCTAGGAGAAAAGGTTGGGAACCACTGCTCTAGAGTTCCCAAACCCTTTTGGCTGCACCCTAAAAATGTGAACCACTCTGCCCCGCAATGTAAAAAGTAACTGCCTCTTGTTATCATTTCAAGCAGCAAAACATTAAAACATTTTATCATTATTTAGTATTTATTATTTCGTAGTATTTATTTTGTTTTTTGTCCAAGTTTCACAAATGTATGCAGTCCTAAACTAAACAGCATATTAAAAACGTATTTCTCTCTTTATTTGAACTTTAATTCATCTGGGGACCCCCAGTTTGGGAACCTCTGCGCTAGAGTAAAGTGAGGTGCCACGTACAAACACAGTATGACACAGAATGAGGTGACGCAAGTTAAGGAGGTTAAAGGTCACACCTGGATCATGAAGTCGTTCTCCTCATCGACCTCACACACACACCTGACCACTTCACTCTCTGTTTCAGCTGGAGCTGGCCACGTGATGGTGTCCTCTCCGCTCTCAGCGGTCAGTGTTGACCAGTCACTGCCCTCCTCTGCGCCTGCAGTGACAGATCATGGCAAAATTAGAAATAAAGCAAACTAAAACACTGCCTCCTCAGTTATCAGGACACCAGCTACTGAATCCTAAAGGCATGGTCCTCTGGGAAAGAATATGAATTATATTACAATATAATTAATGGTTTAGATGACTACATGTTTGAAAGTGTCTAGTACCTCTTCTGTGTGGACTAGAAACAGGTCTGGGTCTCTCCAGATCAATGGGCCCTGAGGGATGGTCCAAATTTTCATCTTCACTGCTGCAGAACACTGAATAAAACCAGAACCACAGTTAAACACAAACCTGAAGCTGCTTACAGATAAAGGAAACACGTTCTGGCAAACTGATGCTTTCGCACAATCAAAAGCATGAATCGTGTCACATCAGCATAACAACAGAATAGACCCTGAAAAACTTCAAGAAAATAATGTTTTAATGGCTATTTAGTTGGAATAATCACACAGCTGCAGTACCTGGTCTTTCCACTGGAGCTGTTAAACTAGTGGAGCTCCAGTGCAGCTTCACGCTGTTTGAACACAGACATCTTGTGGACACATTTTGTTACTGCGCTCTCTCATAAACACGGCTGAGTCCCAAACACGTCACAAACATCCTGTGGTTGATGTTTGAATGTCATAATAATCACATGCCTATTAAGTGCAAGACTTTTTTGTGGTTCTGACTGTCCTCTGTGAGCTTCACAGAGCTGCAGTAGGCGGGGCCCCAGTCACCTGCTCACACTGCTGCCCAAACGCAACTCCGAGGCGGGATATATGGGAGTAAAGCGTTTGTGGAAGGATGTGTAATCTTTTTACTTCCTTCAAAGCTGATTTAGCCCAACATTCGCTCCACACTTTTCCACGGCCGGCGCACGGGATCTTGCTCCACAACGCTCTTCAATGAGGAAGCGAGAGAAATATACGCACATTTATTAGAACTCATTTATCGCTAAATGAAGGACCAGAATACACAGTGGTTTAACGCACTGAGCCGATGGCCGACAGTGACTCACACTGAGCCACTGAACGTGTCCACACAGTGTACCACGACTTACAGTGAAGCCGTTTGAGACACATGACCAGCTGATCGCTTCAGGAAGAGCAACACAAGCTCTGGAGCTCCGGTTTCATTTGCTCATCGCTACTTTAAACCTCACCTGCATGACGACTCTTCCTTTTCTTCTTCTTCTTCTTTTTCTTCTTGAGTTTGACCCTGAGGAAGTGTTTCCTACTTCTACTGCGCTCCCTTCTCATGATTCGCTCGTGGTCAGTCTTTGGACCTGAGGAGGAGATGGTTAAAATGCAAAATCCTTTCTTTTCAACAGCAACAATAATAATAATGTCTGAAGGAACCTTGCTCCACAGCCACAGTCTCCTCATCTTCAAGGCGACAGATGCCAAGATCTGGTTTAGCATCAGAAGCATCAGAGACACCCTCAGACGACAACCGCTTCCTCCTGCAGAACCACAACCAAGAGGATAGAGTTCAGGATTGTGATGTCATATTGCACTACAAAAAGTGATATTTTTATCAGTTAAATTTGCTTGAATTTATAATATTTTACCTTATTTTAAGTAATTTTGACTTGCCAAGTAAAATTATCTGCCAACAGAACAAGTATTTTTGCACTTAATGTAAGAAAAAGCATATAAATTCAATTTAAATCAAATTTAGATTTATGATCTAAGTTTTAGTGCAAGACGTCATTTTTGTTAATTTCAAATTTGCAAAAATACTTTCCATTGGCAGATAATTTCACTTGGCAAGTTAAAATCACCCAGAATGAGGGATGATGGGATTTCCATAATAAACTAATGGAGGTTAAATCCTGTAGTTGTGGTTCATATAAAAGCATTCTGACACTACAGTGAGTCAGATGGTTTTACCAGCAGTGACTCAGCAGCTAATGGAGTTGTTCCATGGCTCTTTCTTAGTCGCAAACATGGCGGATTTCCATGGCAACAGTGAATTTTCTCAAACTCTATTCATCTATGGGCCTGAGGCAGGGAACACATGCACACTCCTCTCAGTCAGTTCAAGAGTTCAACTCCTTATTGAGGGGTAGGAGACCACTCCGCAACAGAGCAGGTCATGAAGTGACTATGTCAGAGAGAATACACGCTATAGCAGTATTCTGAACTGCAGTAGTATGGCAGTCACTGAAGTATTCTAAATAGCAGTCGTGTGGTTGTATTCACCTCTCTCTCCCTGTAGATCCTGCAGTACTCTGAACAGCAGAGGTGTGGTAGTACTTTAGGTGACAGTGCAGAAGAGAGTTCTTCCTAAAAGACTTGGTGCAGTTTGGAGCAGGACATTTGAACTCATTATGGTCCAGTTCAATAGAGAGAATTGGAGGAGGCTGCCGCTTTATCACTCTGTAGACTGAGGAGGGAAACAAAGGTTACAATCTGCCAGAAACCAGGTCAAAACAGGTTTTAACCAGGAACTCTGCACTTACGTGGTTCTCGGCTGAACTTATGAGTGGTCGGGAGATGGGCCCGTCTCTCCAGCAGAACTTCTAGACAAGACAAACCACAGATAGACTTCAGTACATGGAGTAATAAACAGAAGGACCTGCTGCGACTGGCTGACCTCTGTTGACTTGAGTGGAGTCTGGTCCAGAGTGGTCCTCTTTGATTGTCTGTTCTCGGTCAATGGGGGCGGAGACCTGGGTAGACCTTCTTTTACCGGAGCGTTTCCTTTTAGCTCGAGCCTCTCTCAGAATGTCTGCTCTCCTCTTCCTCTGCCGCTCTATTGCCTCCATGCCCTTTTCTTTGTTAGCTCCTGCTTCCCTGCTCGCTACATCATCGCCACACGGATCCTTTCTGTCACCCTCCGTCCCTTCTTTGGTTTCTTCATGTATTTCTGTTTTCAGTTCGTCTTGATGATGTTCCTCCTTCACTTGTATTTGTTCTGAATCAAGTTTTTCCTCCTGGTCTCCTAAATCTTTATCTTCGGTGTCCTCCTTCGCGCCCTTGTCCTCTGCATCTATATTTCCGATGTCGTCCTTTGACTCATTTTCTCCGATGTCGTCCTGTACCGCCTTGTCGCCTCGTTCAGCCTCTCCATCATTCTCCATCTCAGAGTCGCTGTCCCACTCTTCGCTCGAATTATCTTTTTTCCAATTCTGAAATACACAACAGTTAGGACTCAGTGAATAGATGTTTGTGTGTAGGATGCAGGGGACAGGGGCGAGAGTACAGGACATGGATGTAGTCACGTTATTCAAATTTTGAACACATACTAGAGACAACGTTCACAACAATCAACCACCTCATTATATTTCATGTAAACTCTATTGTGAAATACAAAATTGTAATTAATACAGCAAGAACAATTTTTTGTTTTAGCAATGACTAGGGGTGGAAGATATGGAAAAATAGAATATCACAATTTAGATTTTTGAAAGATTTTTTTATCATTATGACAATTAAAACTTATGTTACACACTAAAGAGATAAAATGAGAATACACTTGATTCAAGTTTATGATAATCAACACAGTAATAATATATTTAGGCCTATATTGTCAATGTTAACTCACTCTATGAATTGTAAAAACTCAATAAAACACCCGAGTCACATTAAGACTCTTAATACAGCAGTAGCTTGAAGAGACTTTTAGTGTTTAAGGTTAACAGGAAGCACTTGGTTATTATTAGTCGATACTTGACAAATAACTGAGGAACTGAGAGTTTTATCATTGTTTTGAAGTTAGATTTAGGCCACGGTGGTGACTTTCTCCATTTGCACAGATAAATAAACACACGCCAAGCAGCGGCTCACGGGGGTGAGTCATTTGAGTCCTGCTACATTAGAGACAGAAAAGCTTGGTTTAAAAGTCGGAGCCTCATCCTCCAGCTCATCCTCTGGAATGAGCAGCCTGGTCAAGCCCACTTCTCTATGATGCCACATAAATATGCGCGGGAGAGGAGTAGCTCGCACACTCGTAGTAGAATCTGACATCGCTTATGTTGAAAGTTCAGGCCTTAGGTTTCCTTCCCAGACAGAAGAAGTGCTTTGGAGCATGATAAAACAATCTCAGAAAAAGAGATCGTAAGACGGACTAATATCGTCACACCCCTAACTAGTGGTAACATTATTATTATTTTTTTACTCAAATATAATGCAGAACAGTAACAGCTTGTTTTGAAATTTGAAGGGATCGAGTTCAGTCCATTCTAAATTCTGCTGCACTGACCTCATCGTAGGGTTTGATCTTGAGTGGTCTCACAGTTCGGACGACTCCGTCAAAGAACCTCACAGTGTATGAATCTAGAACAGGAGCAAACTGCGTAAATATTTACTGACATTTTTAATCTTAATTGTTCTTATTGCCTTTAGACACGCTTACCATCCTTGTTCACTTGCAGGACTTTGGCAGGGTAGAACTTGCAGTCAGTCCAGCAGGCCATCACTTTAGAACCAGCACAGTACAACTAGGAAACAATAGAAGAAACAAAAGTTCACCTCTGGTTCTGATTCCAAGGTATCCTTGGTTCTCTCACCGGTTTCTGGTCAGAGCTGTCCAGCCCTTGTTTCCTCAAACTGACTCGGTCTAGTCCCCTGATGTGAGGCGAGTCCCAGTGGAACCACTCCTGGCACCGCTTGGACCACCGTCTGTACTGGACCAGGACCTGTTGGTTCTCTGGGTCGAGCTGTTGTATGCTCCCACAGTACCTGCATGAGTTAATAGCAGGGAAACAGAAAAAGGATTAAACCTAGAGGACCAAGCATTGCCTTCCACAAATATACTGGGATTCTTTGCTCAGAAGGCGGCAACTCTGCAATTTTATCTAATTAATTCAATTTTATTACCATTTGTTGTGCTTGTCTCGTGCCTCCAGTTGAGCTCCAATTTCAAAGGTAAGGCCAGCTCTGTCTGGGGGAGTCTTCATCTGAAATATTCAATGAGAATATATTTCTTGTTTAAAAACAAGAGATAAGTCACTTAAGGTTGGTTTGGTGGCCCAATAAGCATCACAGCAGAATGAGAACCATGAAGAATAAAAGGTCTTTACTTTCATATAGTAGCTTGTTTGGTTGATGTAGCTGTATTAATATTCTGCTTACAAAACCAGCACACCCACAATGGTTTGTTTAGTCTTACAGTGGAGTATAATAAGAACCCAAATAAGCGCATCTTATTTATCCCAAGTGTATCCATGATTTCATTCGTTTATGTCTGTATGTATATGACCCGCCCACTACACGTCAGCGTGTCTTGTCCTGAATGATGATTGGCTGCGGTGGGTCAGAACTGAATTCTCATTGGCTGCAGCTGCTGTTCGTTATATTAGAGTTTGACAGCAGCTAATGCTAACACTATTTTATGACGATAATGGCATTTTGGCTTCAAAAAACAAACGGCTTGGACAAAATGCATTATGACATTTAGAAATATGGCTTGCATATTAACGAACGCACGCAAAAACGCGTGAACACGTATTTTACATCGACTTTTTAGCCGTTTTTAAGTTAGAATATAAGCGCTAAAGTGCTAATGGTTATTCAGAGCAAAGTCGCACAAACAGCCTGTTAAAGCTGGGTTAAAAACGGGGGAATGCTGTTTTAATAGCAGACGTAGACGCTCTGAGGACCGGATAACAACTGAACCTGAGATTAGGCCTGAAATTGCCACAAACACCGACAAAAAAAAACAGAGAAAAGACAGCTTTACCTTTAGCTGCTGCCGCACTCCACTGATTGCAATGCGCATGCGTCAAGGCAAGGGGTCATTAGAGGGAGAATGAAAGAGGATTGCTTTTTTTCTTTTTTGAAGGGGGGAGGAGGTGTTAAAACAAAAAAAGCTGTCAGCAGTGTTTCATGGTGTCGCCTAAATTATAGTTATGCAACATTATGAACTCATTCCCAACATTCTCCCAACATCTCAATTCTTCAGAACTTTCAGGGACTGGTTTCATGGTCATTGGTCACAATAATGCTAACACAAACTAGCCTGCAAGCCCACAATCGATAAACATGCTTTGTAATTACTAGTTTCAAATAATATTCATGTTCAAGTACTGTTTAAATGAGGTTAAAAACAATAGCAACTAAGTTCAGTAACTGCACAGTGAAGGCAATTTGGGCGCTGAAAGGGCATTGTATGGTGGCACGTTATTGATTTAAGAAACAGATCACCGGGATTACCACTGGGTTATATCAAGCACTGAAAAAGGGGACAGTTTAAATATGCAGAACTAGGCAACACATACGGTGGACACGTGTGAAAAAAACTCATGGTATGTTTTGGATGAGGAAACATCATAGTTGAAAGCTTTGCGTCAATTAAACTTGATCAAAATAGTCTTTAACCTTAGTGACATGATAAAGTTGTGTCCATTTTCCATTAAAACATAGGCCTATGTGGTGTAATTTGAGTGATCAACTTTGACCAAGTATCCTAGAATGTTGTTGTTGCAGACGACCGCTAGAGGGCCTCAGTGCTCCCACATTCTTCCACATAAACCCCTGTCTTGTATTATTAAACTGAACATGTGTAAATGACATAAATCTAATGAAATTCTAACCCAGAGTCCCACCCTGAACCCTCCACATCCTTGCTCTCTGATTCTGAAGATGGAAAACAGATGAGAGACACATAACAGAACTAATCATCATGTCCCAGAGAGAAAGAGAGAGACCACACCTCATCCCGCACATTTACAAATCAGAGTCTTGCACAGAATCAACAAACAACCAATAAGAGATCAATACAGCACTTCTGGACCAATCCAAACCAGGACTAAACAAGGACTGAAGGACTGAACCTATATTTCAAGTCTTAACCAGGACTAAACTAATCATTACACGGAAAAGGGCATATTATCTGTACGGTATATAAGTAGACACATTTTAGAATAATTGCTGCTCTTTGAAACTGTGAGAAAACACACATGCAAAAAAAAAAAACATTATTGCGCAGGAACTCCCTGAACCAGAAGTCTCAGCGCACTCAACCGTTTACTCTCAAAGGACATTGATGAGAAAACAAGGCTAGAGGATGGGAGACAGAGCTGCTGGGTGGCCTATGGGTTAGGCCATGGCACACATGCAGGGTGACATGTCCAGCTTTGAAAGTTTTACAAATGTCACTTCCCGCGCACTGTAAGTGCATATAACACAGTTATACAGGGTGTCCATAAAGTCTCTTTACAATTTTAAAAATGTATTACAAAGGCAGTTGATAAGATATCTTAACCAGATTTGTTCTATTGTAATCAGTGTTTATCAAAGTTTGTAATCATATTGAAATTGTGACTTCAAAAGTGGGAATGTGTGCTGTGGAATCATGTTGAATCAAATCAGGCAATATTTCTTCCACGAGGCATCAATTACTGCAAATGTGTGGCACCAACTGAACACCACAACTCAATGACTTTCAACCAACTATCATTTTCCAG
>OMNZ01091767.1:0-10775 GCA_900303255.1 Lesueurigobius sanzi | reverse complement strand
CTACTATAAATAAGGCTATATTTTTTCATTTATTTATTTTTACTTATTTAGACAAAAATCAAATCGAAAATCGAAATCGTTCAATATGGGAGAAATAATCGAGATTTTTTTTTTCATAAACGGCCAGCCCTACATTTGAGCATAGAAAAAAAAACTTTTTTTTTTTTAAAGAAACAATGCATCGCGTCACGTCACCGCCAACTGCTTGATTGACAGTCGCTTCAGCCAATGACAACGGAAATGAGATGTAAATGAGCACCATTCTCTCAAACAAGCCCATAAGAGAAGGCTTATGTCATGATTACCTTTTCCAAAGGGCCTACCTTCAAATGGCCACAACTTCTCCAAATATTTCAGATTTCAATGTGTTGTTGCACATTGTTGGAAAGTTTGGAGACTACACTTTCAGAATCTGTGAATATCTCAAAATGCCCCAGAACCGACTTGTGTCCCAAGTTCTGGTGACTGGTCACATATTTAACCAGATTAAACATGTAGTGTTTTTGTAGCACTCTTGATTCAGTTCTCCACAATATCAACCTGGGATTTCTCCCGTCAAATCCTATTATTCAGCAGAATACTCTAGGGCTGTCACTAACGATTATTTAGGTAATCGATTAATCGGCCGATTATTTTTACGATTAATCGATTAATCGGTTGGTGCAAAAAGGTGCATGGAAAGTGTAACTGTTAAAAGCTTTTTGCACATGAAGCTAAAGTGACAGTGTTTGAGGACGTCTTGATGGAGTAAAGTTAAAGCTATTGTTTGTAGGATGCTCTTTGTACAAGTTCCACATGTCATTCCTCATTTGAAAGCTAAGAACCTCTAAAATTCACTCTGGGATTGTAAAAGTGAGAGCGAGAGAGTCCTCTTTCTGCTCGGATTAGATTATGATCCAAGATTTGGAACAATCAGAGCAAAAATATTTGCAAAAAAAACTTCTAGAACCAATGCCTTCAGAGTCAACATAGTTTTTTCACAAAAAATACAAAATTTTGATGTAATTCTTACTCTGTCTGAGTCTGTATATCCCAGAAACCATTAATCGATTACTAAAATAGTTGACAACTATTTCAATAATCGATTAGTTGACGATTAATCGATTAGTTGTTTCAGCCCTAGAATACTCCCATCTGTTTGGGAAATCACACATACAGTATTTATTTACTTACAAACAGAAAAGTATTTACTCATTTTTAGTTATTATAGTGTGCCACTTATGTCCAAAGTGCTCAGTCTGATGGCATGAGAATTCAAACTACAAGCAGCAATTGTAGAAGAAAAAATGACGAGACCCTATGCTCTTCAGACTGGTGGGTACCTGCTTGTATATCAAATGTCCACATTAGGTGCCAGTTGGCCGTGACTGGTCTCATAGCTCATGCTGGATGACATTTGTGCTCCTGATTCCATTATGTGTCGGTGTTCCTGTGTCGCTGGGCTCCAAAGGTGTCCACTCCTGTTTGTTGTGGTGTTGTGTATGGCGCTCAGGCATAGCAACTACTCCGGTTTATAAGACCACTACGTAATGCCGCTCCAGTTATTTGATTTATTCAGTAAAACAAGCCACAAAGTAAGTTTATAATCTTAAACGCAAACCCATTATTGGTTGTTAGGTAACTTCAGTTTAGGATTAAAAGGTCATAGGATAAGGAACAGTAGTTCTGTAACATTTGTAGTTGCTAACTGAGATGACCACAAGCATCTGGCATTGTTTCAATATAACAATTCCACCTGGCAATGATGGCTGTGTTATATTTATCAATACAGAACTTGTATGAGCTAAGCCAGTGGCTCTCAACTGGTTGGTCAGGACCCAAAAGTCGCTTTCCCAGAAAATATTTTCTCAATATTTTCTCTTCTGACAAATATGACCTGACTACCTGAATCTGTTAAAATGGTGTTTTTGATCATGTTTCATCCCTATGGGCTCTTTTTAATACTTAAATCGAGTAAGCATTAAATCAGTTGTGAAAACAGTTTCAAACTGTATTATATTTTATAGCAGGGGTAGGTAAGTTGCAGTGGTGGAAAGTAAGAAGTACAAGTAAAAAGTACAAGGTACTTTTACTTTAACGAGGAGTCTGGATGCGCTCACTGGATCAAAAGGTGGTGTAGAGTTGGCCAGGTGCTCTTCAGGATAAGCGGGCAAAATCTTGTGAATGAATGAAAAGAAAATACCCGAGGCACATCTGGTGGATCTCAAGAAGCAAATTTATTCACGCAACGCGTTTCGACACAAAGTCTTCATCAAGGCAGTCACATCATAAAATTGAACTCAACTCAAGTAAATTTTATGATGAAAACCTTTTACTTTGACTTCACTACATTTTAGAGTAGGGGTGTGTATTGCCTTGTACCTGGTGATACGATTCGTAACACGATTCATAGGTCACGATACGATCCCGATATATCCCGATTCTGAACTATTAGACGATTACTGTGATTTTTTGAAAGAACTTTTTCAGTAAACTAATGCATCAAGAAAATGTGTTTGATTTCATTTATCCAAGTGTCAGAACAGTGAAAACTCCAGTTCTAGGCTGTTTTATGCTTTTCATTAGACTTTATTGATCCGCAAGGGAATTAATGTGGACTTGAGTGTGTAACCCTTTTCCGAAAAAAAAATTCTCCCATGGTAGACGAGTAAATTATATGAATAAACTAGCTGGGGATGTGTTCTAATATTTATATAATATATAATTGGAGCTCTTGTTGGCCAATAATAATTTATTTCCTATACAGAAACTGTTGAAATACATTGTGTTTGTGTGTGTCATCGTTTTAGCGCACACACACACAAGGACACGGGCGCTATCTTCCCCTCTACTTCATACTACTACGGCACAAAGTTTAACAAGTGTGTCGTTTTTGTTTTTACCCGCCGTTGTTATTGCTGTAATAAATGCTACAAAGATAAATCCATTGCGCTGGTTTTTGTGTTGTAAAAACTGTGAAGCTGAGAGCTAGCTGAGAGCAGCGTTGAGCTAATGCTACATGTGAACAACGGCCCGTGGCTCTTCAGAATCCAGGCCTCAGTCTTTGCTGTAAAAGTAGAGCCAGTTGAAATTCAGAGTTTTAAATGTGCTTTAGTCGGAGCGTCCTGTAAATCCTCCTCTGCCTTGTTGGAAAACTTTCGCTGTGCTGTACTCTAAACTTCTGCGAGACTACAGTGTAAACAAGCCAGATGCTGTTGTTACTCTGACGGGCTGGACGGTGCGCTGCCAACTAGTGGGCGGGAGTAAAAGTGCAGCAAGACAATGTAATGAATAAAAATACATATAAAACAAATAATTTCGGACGCATTTTGAATCGATACGAGGATCACGCGAAGGGAATATTGCGATATTTCGCCAAATCAATTATTTTTAACACCCCTATTTTAGAGCCTGTATTTGTACTTTCGACTTCATTACATTTTTAAAATTGGGTTAAAAGTATTTTATTTTCAAAGGGACCTCTCTACAATGAACTGGTTTAGTCCTGGTTTAGACCGGAGTCAGTGGTTTACTCATTTAGACCTGGTTTAATCCTGGTTTACACCTGATTTAGTCCTGGTTTTGACATGGTTTAGTCTTGGTTCGATTCAAAGGACAAAAAAAATCCTGCACAAGAAATACATTTTACATTGCATACTTTTATACTTTTACTTACATAGTACATTCTTGGTCCTGTATCTGCAGTTTTACTAGTAAGAATATTTCTTCCACCACTGGTAAGTTGGCCTCTTGGAGGGACAATTATCTTACAGACTTAGATCCAAATCAGTATATATATATATACAGTATATATATATACAGTATATATATATATATATATATATATATATATATATATATATATATATATATATATATACAGTATATAAAAAGTAAGGAATGGCATGTTGACGTCTTGTGAAACTTGTACTACACTTTACCTTTTAAGCTTTACTTTATCAATACCCTCCCTACAGTAGGCTACAGATGAACTACTATCCTCCAGCATTTTACACCTACTGTATATTGTTATGAAGAAGCATTTTTTTATATGCAGGAAAAAAAAAAAAAACATTGTTACAATATCTCCACTATAGGCTGGACAATGATTGAAAACAATCCACGGATCCTACAGGCTTAAAATTACCCAGCTCTCAAATCGCTTTTGGCAAATTCAGCACCATGTTTCTTGGCGAATCCAGTTTTCCGAAACTTCACTGTAATTCTCCTATAGTGACTCATATTTCGAAAAAGCGCTGCCATATCTTTTTGGCCAAATCTGTTGGGATAAATATCACAGAACATTTGGAACGAGAATAGAAGCGCAACCCCCGACCAATGTTGACATTTTCAGCAAAGTAAACCCCGACCGTATGACGCTAATTTGTTTGTTGCCTGGAGCCTCTATAAAGCCCACGCTCCCATTATTGTGTTGGACCATTTTTGGCGTAAACTCAGTCTTTTTTTGCTCAGATCCAAGCGCGAGTTCAATTTGCAGTGTTTGTCTTGACCTGATTTAATTAATCCGCCATAATTGACAATAAACAGCGGCTAAGCGGGCTGCTGGTGCCTTTGGAAAATGTAGCTCAGAGCGCGTTGAGAGTCAGAAGAGAAAGGGGAGGACGGCCAAGGAAGTTTCCAAATAAAAGCGGCACAAGTATTAGAATTAGGAGTGTCACACAAACAACTTTCTCTGGGTGGAAAAAGTAACGAGCGCGATGCTGGTTCTCCAACATCAAGAGGAGGGACTGCACGGGCGGGCGGCTTTTGAGGTGCAGATGATGGAAGATGGAAGCGGCCCAGTTTTTCTGCATCTTAAATGTAGTGAAATGTATTCTTTCAGACGGTTCTTTCAGCCCTGGTTCAGAAAAGTGTGTAAGAGCTTTGTGAACGCACACCATTTCTTCTCCTAAATAAATCCATGTAAATGTAAGTATTCATGAGGGTTAAAGTATTATAAACAACTCAAGCTTTCTGTTGTCCAGGAATGATCCATCGTTAAGTAGATTTTCATACTATATTATCGACTGGGCTAAGGTTAGATTGCTTAGGGCTGTGCTCAATATATCCTATCGGCAATATATCATTTCTAGGCACCTGTATCGTGATACGTAAATAATAAATAAAAATGTTTGAAAATGCTTTTCTTATAGTCAGACCTGTGTATTTAATTTTACTTTTACAGTTCCGGCTGCTACGACTGCCTTCCTCAGAAGTGTCACGTGATGTTACAGTGACGTGTCTGGTCAGCTGATTTATACAGTTTTTGGCACTTCCTGCCTGTAGTGGCAGGACGACAGCGCCATCTGCAGTCCGACCTCTTCAGAACTGTGTCCCAGGTGTGGGAAAGTTGGTATGCCCACTCGTCCCGGTTCACAGTCTGGGGAGCGCGCTTCTGGATCTCGATGGCCTCTCTGATCCAACTGTGGTACTTGTTGCTCTCTGTGCCGATGACCTGGGCGTTATCCCAGTCCATGAGATGGTTTTCTGATATGATGGACTTTAGCAGTTCTTGCTCAGCTTTTCGTCGAGTGCCTCGGGTGCATGCTTTAGGTGTTTCTTTCTCACTTTCTGTTCGGTGTTCCTTCTTCCTGATGTTAAACGCTCTTCCGGTTTCCCCAACATATAATTTGTTGCACGACAAACAAGGTATCTCATATATTACTGGGACTACAGGCAGGAAGACTGTGCCAAAAACTGTATAAATCAGCTGACCAGACGCGTCACCGTAACATCACGTGACACTTCTGAGGAAGGCAGCAGTTCAAGCAGCCGAAACTGTAAAGGTAAAATTAAAGACACAGGTCTGACTGTAAGAAAAGAAACTAGCATTGTTACTAGAAGACCTTATGAACCTAATCATTCATTAGGTTCATAATGAATGGACTAATGAATAAAAATGAATTCAATATGTGTGTTTGACCCCATAATTAATTCAGAATGTGTCACAACACATGGTAGCACAGTGGTTAGCGCTCATGCTTCACAGCTAGAAGGTCCCGGGTTCGGACGGGGGCCTCTCTGTGTGGCGTTAGCATGTTCTCCCCATGTCTTTCATCCGTGTGCTCCGGTTTCCCCTACCACTAAAAACATGTACAATAGATAAGGATGAAGTGTGTCTGTGAGGGTAAGTGTGGGACAATGGATGGATCTTGTACTGTGTAGCCAGCTTCAGTGTCCGAGGCCCAGTTTGATGACCGTTGTTGGAGCTGGTGCTATCCCCGCTACAGAGCCTTTCCTTCTGTCTTCGTTAGTAAATTTCTCAATAGAAATATAGCTAAATTGTACAATATTTCCATTTCAAAAGGGCACTTAATAAAGAGAATTGGCCATGAAATACCATGAAATACCATGAAATACCTTTTACCTGGCAGTCCCATATCCTCACTGACTCTTCACTTCATGTCACAGCCAGATTCAGTCCCTGATTTGTTTAACGTGCCGCGATTTGACGCAAAAGTTGAAATTTGTCAACTTTGTGAGCAGGGCGATGGAGGAGAAGTTTCCGTTTTGCTCTAGACGGGGGTCAAACGTGTCTATCGCCCCATTCGCTCCACTCTAGTCGCTCAAATCGTGCCAATCGTCTTGGTCTGCTCGCATCCATCGCACCTTTACATAGGGATAACATGTGAATCGCTCGCTCCTGGCGCCTCCATCGTCTTTGGTCTGAATGCACTATTAGGAAGAGGAGTCAGGCCTGCCATAATCCCACCTACTGACCTTGTTAACATTACAAGAATAAGAATTCCTTAAGAATAGTCTATGTTCTGGTCTAAGGTGAGACTGGATTGGTGTTATGCATGTGCATCCACATTGTTAAGACTTTCAGATTGCGAAGTCAAGATTTTCCAAAAACATGACCTGTTTTTTCCCGGTTTTACTTTTTATTTAGATATTTAATATTTTATTTCCTGTCACCATGCAGCCAAACTGTAAATGAGAACCATGAATGTCTCAGTTCTCTAAATATGTTGTTCTCCCTTTTTTAGAACATAAAAAAGGTTGCCCCCAACTCTAAAAGCAATGAAACATGCGCTCTACTATATTCTGCATTATTCAGGCTTTTTACAATACATCGTAGGCAAAAATTCTTCAGTCTTCATCTGTACTCTGTAGTTGTCTAGCCAACTACAGAGTACAGATGAAGACTGAAGAATTTTTGCCTACGATGGACAACTTCTGTACGACTGAGAACCTACACAAACGTTTTTACAATACACTTGGACCCTGTAGCACTGGTCTTTAACGGAAAAGAATCAAAAGAAAGTGAAGTAAAGGAGTTCAGTAATCATTTCCTAGCACACAATGCATTTGGACTCAGGCTCTCTTGGTACAGAGGGAAGTGAAACCAGTTAAATAAGACTAAAAACTTCAGCTGAACTAATTGGCTTTTTGTAATATAATATAAGGAGACCACCTCATCATGACATCAGCAGGTTTAATAATTAGAACAGGTTTGATGAAGCAACCTCGACTAGTGGTTTTCACACATCAAATTCCACCTCACAAAATATTCAACCTTTCAACCATGAGGCCAAGCTAGATCCAGATAAAACTATCAATCAATCAACCTTTATTTGTATAGTGCTTTACACCAGCACCTGCTGAACCAAAGTGCTTTCCACTAGTGCAGTACTAAAACAAACCAATCAAATACAGAAAAAAAATCATCAGAAAAACATGGAAATACTAATATTTGAGTGTAAGTTATGAGGCAAAAGCAGCTCTCAATATGTGAGTTTTAAGGCGAGACACTGCAGGGGAATAGGGGAAAAAATGTAATTGAATGATTATTATGTGGAATACGGACATACATATGAGAAAAAAATGTCATTTTATGTTTTCATATGAAAATAAGTCATGTTATGTGTAAAAATGGCCAAAATTGCCTATATTTTCAACAGTGAAATCT
Organism: Lesueurigobius sanzi; assembly: GCA_900303255.1. Taxonomy (NCBI): domain Eukaryota; kingdom Metazoa; phylum Chordata; class Actinopteri; order Gobiiformes; family Gobiidae; genus Lesueurigobius; species Lesueurigobius sanzi. The sequence goes on along the minus strand of OMNZ01091767.1, from coordinate 2,884 downwards.
ACAAAATGGATAGAGACAGATCTAAATGTATGTTTTTATTTTGTTGATATATTACAAATACAAATATTTTGTAGATTTTGGGATATTTTGTTTAGTTTTCGAATAAAGTAGTTATTAGTGAATTAATATATAAAAAGTCTAATTTTACCTTGTTTTTGGGGGTTCAAAACTCAATAAACCACGAATTAAATATTGAAAAATCCTTCTGAATAAACATTAAAAATATTGTTAAGTCCAAGGCTGTAAAGTTTAATCACTGTATGTGCTACTAAAATGGAGATGTTGTTGCAAGATTGTAAGAAAAGTGCGTTTTCAGAAATTGGCCTTTGGAGTTTCTATCTGTGTAAATGATTTGGCAATTTATTTGTTTCTCGGGGAAAGTTTCAGAGTGTAAGATGGCCCAAAATCAGAATATTGTCTCCCGTTAAACTTGGACAAAGGCATGTTAGTGAAGGCTTGCAACTCAAGAGGCAGAGCTTTCCAAAGCCCTGGACCTGGCACAAAAAATGAACTGGGGACCAAATGGAAGCAATTATGTCTAAACTGGGTGTATACCATGTCCAAACCAGAAAAAAAAAACACATAACTTGAAAGCATTATTTACATTTTAACATTATATTTGTATGGTATATCCAAATATGGACACCCTTTGGCAAATATATATATATAACTGAATAGGCAACAAAGGCTAAACTACAAATAACTTTTAAGAACTGGGGAAAATCATCTAAAAAATACCTGTTTGTCCCAATAAGTAACTCCTTGGTAACTCCCATATTGACATCTCAAAACATTCTGCATAATGTATAGGAACACCCCTCTGGATACATTTGATTGAGGAAATTAGCTTGAGCAGAACACACACATTCACATGCATTAGGCCCTGAGAAAATCATCACTCTTCGCCCTTACACAAACATTTGACAATCACGGTAGGCACACCTCGGCTCACCTCACTCCCGAGCGCTGGATAAGCCTCATTTAGCCTGTCGCCCTGTAACGAATGGGTCGCCGGAGTTCATACATTGAACAGAGCAACACGCAAACCAACAGAACACAAGCCAGATATCCTGTACCAGCTTCATCTGTCACCTCCACATCCACGGCATCACGCACAGTTAGGAGAGGAACTTATTTGAGAAGTTTTTGCGGATTAAATTGGGGAAAGTGCAGGAAAATCAGCGCTAAAAGTTGCCCGGGTGGATTGAAATAATAAAGTAATAGTACCTATCTAGACTGAAACAAGTTATTGTAAAAATGCTGTATGTTTTGAGAGTTTAGGAAGAATAGACTTTCTTGAAAGAGTTTCTTTATTTGAGCAAAACATGTATTTGTACACTCAAAACTTGTGCCATAGTAACAGGCCATTCGAGACGGGTGTTCCTCAGAGCTTTGTTTTTGGTCCCCTTCTTTTCATTATCCTCTTAAAATGTTTATTTTATTTATTTTTTAATGAAAACATGACTTATGCACTTATGGAATGTTAAGGTTTAGGTGAACTTTACTGGTCCTGTAGGGAAATTTGTCCTCTGCATTTGACCCATCCTGATGCCTCTGGGGTGACCCATAAGGAGCAGTGGGCGCCCCATCTCCAGATGTGAGCCAGAATCACCTGGCAGGAGGATTCACCTTTTTGTGCATGTTTTGGGTTGTTATAGGGAAACCAGAGCACTGGAAGGACACAAGGAGAAGAAACCGGCAAACTGCTCACAGAAAGGCCCGCACTGTACAGGAACTGAACCCGGGACCTTCTTTATGTCTAGAGTGCTAACCACTCAGCCACCACCAACCACTGTTCCATACATTCATTCATTTGTTACTTTTCTCTGCTCAAGTTTTTTTTTTCTTCTTTTAGTTAGAATCCATGCAATTAATTGTAAGATGAAGCACTTTCAGCATTTACATACATCATCATTCACTTCTTGAGAAAGGCTTGTTGTTGCCGATACGCGTGGAAGAAACCAGCAACATGTTTCAAAAGATTTTAATATGTATTATCCCAGTACAATAAAGGCTTTTTAGAAAATGTACATAGAGAATTGTAGTGTGGGAGGAGTGCATTGGTTGTTTTTTTCTCTTAATTTTCTGTTCCACAAAAGCCAAAGAACACCATCCCCAAAAAACTACTTACAGTGGTAAGTTTGGGCACCCCTGTAAATTTTCATGATTTTCCTTTTATAAATCATTGGTTGTTTGGATAAAAAATTCCAGTTAAATATATCAAATACTAGACAAACACAGTGATATTTGAGAAGTGAAATAAAGTTTATATGATTTACAGAAAGTGTGCAAGAATTATTTAAACAAAATTAGGCATGTGCATAAATTTAGGCACCACAAAAGAATATTTTGTGCATCCTCCTTTTTCAGAAAAAAACAGCCTCTAAATGCTTCCTATAGCTTCCAATTAGGGTCTGGATTCTGGTGGAAGGTATTTTTGGACCATTCTTCTTTACAGAACCTCTCCAGTTCAGTCAGGTTTGATGGTTTCCGAGCATGGACCGCCCGCTTTAAATCACACCATAAATTTTCAATAATATTCAGGTCTGGGGACTGAGATGGCCATTCCAGAACATTGTACTTGTTCCTCTGCATGAATGCCTTAGTAGATTTTGAGCAGTGTTTAGGATCATTGTCTTGTTGAAAGATCCAGCCCCGGCGCAACTTCAACTTTGTCACTGATTCCTGGACATTGATCTCCAGAATCTGCTGATATTGACTGGAATCCATGGGCCCCTCTACTTTAACAAGATTCCCAGTCCCTGCACTGGCCACACAGCCCCACAGCATGATCGAACCACCACCAAATTTTACTGTAGGTAGCAAGTGCTTTTCTTGGAATGCTGTGTTCTTTTTCCACCATGCATAACGCCCCTGGTTATGC
>OMNZ01091757.1:25268-43417 GCA_900303255.1 Lesueurigobius sanzi | reverse complement strand
TTAACCAAGAGAGTACATGTCTACATAAACAAACAGTTTAAAGAGCAGTTAGTGGCAGCAGCCAGGATGAAGCAGGAGGCTCCCACACAGACCAAAGATCTATTTCCACTCCTGAGAATAAATGAACACATTGAAGAGGTAACAGACAACCTTTCTCTGTCATTTTTTTCTTGGGTTGAGTCAGTGGAGACCATAGATAGACATAGAGACACATAGACTGATACACTCTTGCACTAGCCAGCGGGCAACAAAATGGCCGCCATGACCACTGAGGTCATGTGACTGAAACCCATGTATAGTCCAAGCTGTGTTGGGGAGTAACTAAATACATGTATTTAAAATATGTATTCAGAATACTCATTTTGAGTACCTGCATTCAGGTACAAATACTTTTCAAATACCAAAGGAATACAATGCAATATTTATAGTCATTCAATTTTAGCTTCAAATTTTACAACATTCATAAAAAATAGCCTTCAGGGAAGATCTGAATTTCCTACCAAAATAAAAAATTCAAATTAAAACTCCTCATGTCCCGGTTCATGTAAATAATGCACATGTGAGTCATGTGACCGCTGTGATCTGATTGGTCAAGTGTGCTCTAATAAAAAGTAAATAAATTAATAACAGTTGGTGTAAAAGTGTTGCTACATATTTTTAATCTTTTACCATATTTATAGAAAAATATAAGGCAAATCAAGATGAAGGTATTCTAAGTATTCAGAATACAGTACACTGACTGGGCAAAGTAACTGAATAGGTTACCAAGGGCCACATTGAGTTTTTGAACCAGGGGACTAGACTAGACCGGACTTAATGTTCAATTAAACACTTAAATATACAAAGCAAAAGCAACAAAACAGCAGCAGTTATGCATCATTTCTCTTTTAGTGAAAGCTTTGGTGCTGGTCACCCCATGTTTTTTGGGCTGTAGTATTTACTCACCTCTGTCCTAGTCTGTGAATCCTCTCATTGACAATAGCAATAAAGACTTCTGTGCTACCTCATAAAATATTTTCCCTCCTAAATACTGAGACTAGGGCTGAAACAACTAATCGATTAATCGTCAACTAATCTTCTTCCTAGCGTTTTTCCCGCAGGGTCCACTGTTTGGCAAGCTGCTCGCCATTTTGGTCGATCCAAGGCATCCTCCATGGTGACTTTGGAGACTCGCATATCTTCTTTGATCGTCAACTAATCGACTACTTAAATAGTTGTCAACTATTTTAGTCATCCATTAATCGTTTCTGGGATATACAGACTCACACGGAGTAAGAATTACATACATTTTTTTTAAATAATTATTTTTGGAAAAACTGTCTCTAACGGCATTTATGGAAGTTTTTTTGTGCAAATATTTTAGCTCTGATTGCTCCAAAAACGAGATCTCGGACCATAATCTAATGAGAGCAGAATGAGAACTCTCTCACTCGCTCACACAACCTGAATTTTAGAGGTTTCAAAAGAGGAATGACATGAGAAACTTGTACTAAGATCATCCTATAGACATTAGCTTTAAGTTTCCTCTATCAAGACGTCCTCAAACTGCATCACTTTAGCTTCATGTGGCAAAAAGTTTTTTTGAAACACTTTCCAGGCACCTTTTGCTACAACTGATGAATCGATTTATTGTAAAAAAAAATATTTGTTTGATTAATTGATTACCTAAATAATCGTTAGTTACAGCCCTACACTAGACATAGATCAAGATCAAATTAGGATTAAACCACACCAGAAAAGGACTAACTGTTCAGGTGCAACCCCTCTAGAGGCCCAAAATGCCTGTACTACTGACGGATTGTGTAGTAAATAATGAATAATATTAAAGCAGAACGAAGCATAAAAGGTTTTAAATAAGTTTGTACTCTCACTTCACGTATCTGAACTGGACATCAGCTCAGAGCATAGAATCAGGATCCAGGCAGTTGTGTGTTCAATCTGACGTGGGCGTGGCCAGATCGTGCCGGCTGAGGATCACACACCTGAGACTAATCTGCCTCGTTATCTGGAGTACAAGAAGCTGGTCTCTTCAGCTCCTCCTGGTCAGGTCGATTGTGTTGCTAGAGTTAGTGTAAAGTTCGTGGCTAACAGATCTTGTCTGCTCCTGCGTGCCAGCCGGCCTACTTACCTGCCTGGTTTCACCTGTAAATACAATACTTACCTGAAATAAACCTGTTGCATACTCTGCCATTGTGTTCTGCTTTCAGGTCCAAAATCAAACCGTGACATAGTATTGTATACTGACCCAAAGAACAGACAAAATAACACGTTCATCACATATTTAAGTCTAAACCTCTGCGGTGTTGGTTTAAATGCATTACTAAAACACAAATGAAATTACACAATTGCAGATGACCACCACTGCTCTAAAACAAAATAAATGGTAAATTATGATAAATAATAAAATCCGTTATTTCTTAATTGGAAATGGTTAAATGTAGTCATTAAAAACGTACTCACCAGATAATAAAAATACTATCTTAAAATTCTGCCTACTAGAGATCATTAAACTATCTGAGGTAAATCTTTATCCAACTTTCTCCTTTTTGAAACATTGATAACTAAAGTATGCTGTAAGCCTCTATGCATTTAGTAAAACTGGGGTCTTTCTTCCACATTAATGTATACAGTACATCCCCTGTTTTCTCACAGACTATTTATGACCTCGCCCAAAAAAGGATCCAGACTTAACCACCCATGTCTGCACCAAAGACTGTTCACTACTGCCCCCTACTGGGGGAAAACTGCTCAACTGTCTGTGAAATTATCCCAAATGAACCAAGTGTTTATTTTTCAAGAACTGTTATGAAATATTTGATTGTGCAAAAGTTTCCAAATGTTTCCACAAGCAAACACAGCCGAAAGGTAACTTAAAATAAGGCTAAATATCACTGCACTATGTATGGCTGTGACAAATAAACCTTATCTTTAGTCAAATAAAATACAAACTTACAAAGCATATACTGCTACACAGTGAGGCTAAGGCTGCAGCCCACAAGCCATGCACTTTTTCAACATTTAGCTGCATGTATTCCCAAAACTCTCTTCACCCCCTTCCTTATTCACTAAAAAAAAAAAAGTATGGTAATCTGTATACTGTACATTCTCACAAACAGAAAGAAAAGGACTGAATTATACAGAACATATCAATTATCTTCCAATTTTGCCATTGCGGGTCATGTTTAAAGTTCATCTAAGCATTGAGTAAAGCGGGCACATGGCACTGCTCTCAAAGCCTCATTCTTCTTTATGTAACGGCTCATTTGTCTGTTTGTGTTTGAGCTCTGACATCAAGGGCAGGTCCTGGACACAACACTGTCACTTTAAACCACTCTGACAGATCCCCATGTCAGCACATTAACAGATCTGAGTCTTACACCAGACAACAACATGTCCTCCTCTGCAAACTATGACAATATATCACAGTGTTATTCATGTCTATGTATGGAACACAAGAAGATGGTTTGAATTGCTCAAAATAAGTCTAAGCTGTATTTTGTCATATGTTTAATACAAAATATTACCTTCAGGAAAAATAGATTATAAAAAATACTGTACATTTTTGATACACAGCCTGCACTGCAGCAGCGGTGAATCAGTGACTGCGCATTATTCACCCAATGCCTTGACCCAGGTCAGACTACACTGTTCTTGGGTGCGCACCTGTATGCATGTGGTGTGTGAGGGGTTGGTGGTTCGGGAGACCATTGGAGGTGGTTGGCAATCACACTGCAGTCAGTTCACCCCAGGGCAGCTATGATCATATTAGCCTCATGGCATAATCATGTTTTGTAAACCCAAACATACTGAAAAACAAACATCTCAGTTTTGGCCAAAAAAGGTCTTTTACAGGCTCCAGTGTGCACCCCAAAAAATGACAACTACTGTAAATATTTTTCTTGGTTGATCTAGGACTATCTTATTCATATTATTTATGCTAAGTTCATGGTCAATTGTCATTCATCATTTACCAAAACGATAACGCTTTATAATAAGGGTACATGAATTAATGCATAACTCATGATGAATTCATTAATTAACCATTAATTCCTGCATGACTTCATCATGAAATCACGTGAGTTCATTCAAGGCAATGAATTAATTAATGATCATGAGCAATTCATCATGATCATGATGAATTCTTTGAGCAGAAGATACAGACGGGGAAAGCACAAACATTTGTAACTAACAAAATGAAACTCATCATGAGTTCATTATGAATGTGCCCATTGGACACTTAGCTCTGCCTTGTCAAACATGGTATAATGTCAAATAGCAAAACCATAGGAATTGATAAAATAATGATTGTGATGCATTGAATTTGAATTTTATTTACTTAATCACTGTTCATTAAAACACAGTAAAACATATTAAAGTTATCAAAGCTGTAACACTAAGTGGCACATTCATAATGAACTCATGATGAGTTTGATTTTTGAAAAAGGTTTCAGGATTCATTACACATGATCAGTCATTAATTCATTGTCATTCAGTGTTAATTCATGAGTATTTCATCATGAAAAGTAATGAAGTCATGTTACTTCATGATGAATTCATTCATAAATTCATCATGCATTAATTCATGTACCCTTATTATAAAGCGTCACCTCTACATGAAGAAGGCTGGCGAAGTGTCTTGCTAAAGGACACAGGCCTACATCTCCACACTGACTGAGCTATAATGCTGCCCCCTAATGGTGTTGTGCTCATGTTGCCTACCTCAGTGTGAATAGGAGGAGACATGTTGTTTGCTTATATTTATTTCCACTCCTGTAATATCACATTTCACTGTCACGCCCCCGGCCCCTCCTCTCCGTCTCATCTGCTGACTAATTGAGGCCATGAAGACACACATGTAGCGGGACACTCAACAAACCGAGTCACTAACTTCACAGCATCTTTTTTTGTCTCATTTTAACTGTGGAGAGCCCCGGCTGCATGAGCGCCGGTGGGCACGGCTCAGATGGGGGGGACCTTTCAAATCCAATCGCATCGGCCCGGTCTCCCGTCCCGTCCGGCCGCGCCATCACAGCAGATAACATGCTCCAGTAAAGGTTACGAGCCTCCGTGACATTTCTCTTGAGAGCCAGCGATCCCTGATTCCCCCGGACTAATCTTCAATTCTTATAAATGCGTGTAGCTTCCATACACAGTCAGTCAGTGTATTTGCGAGTATGGATGGGTCTGGGTGGGCTGTATTAAAAGGTTATGGAATAAAGAGTGGATGAATCAGAATAAGAGGAAACCGATTGAGGTGGTGGAATAGAAGTCATGAAACCTATTAAAGAACACTCAGCTTTGATATTTGAGGGTCAAATGGCTGCACAGAGGTGGCGGAGGTTTTTTCATGTTGTTTACATCAAAAGAAAAATATAGGCTGGAGGAAGATAATAGGCCAACAAAAACACCTACTATTGTGGCATCACTAAGTCACAGCAGAACTAACCTTAAGCAAAGGTCTTTAACCTGGCAGGTTGAAGGGCTCTTGCCTCACAGCCAGAAGATTGTTGTTTCAAATCCCACATTGTGCAGGCCTTATGTTCTGTTGTGTGTAGATGGGTTTACTCTGGTTGTTTCTGTTTCCCCCATCACCCCAAAACTAGGCCAAATCTCTTTTCAGGTGATTCTGACCATGAGCTGGGCTCTGCACTGTGGTCGCCCATCACTCCTTATGGGGTTGTCCCAGCGGCATCGAAGGATGGGTCAAATGCAGAGGACAAATCACAAATAGAGCACCTCCATAACATGAACAAGTCAAGTGAAGCAGACACAGATTAGGCTCAAAGCTTTCCTTTTCGAAAAAGCCTTTGGTCAGGCCAGCCGGGCACAGCACTAAACCTACAGCATAAGCAAGGCTGCCATAGGAGCTATAATGCACTGAGCCCTGTCCACTTTTTCTTCTTACTGTATAAACTGTTGCAATATTTTGTTTTACCTTTACCTTTAGTCTGTTCATTGCTATTCGCATGGTGTCCCTTTTCTCACACCCCTGTCGGTGGAGGAGAGGGGTCTGCTTTCAGGTCCCTGGCTGTTCCATATCCAGTGAACTACAGGACTAGACAGCAACTGTAGCTCTGACTGGACGTTAGCGAGGGACTCTAGTCAGCCTCGGGACCATCTATAGCCCATTGATCCATGGGAGTGGATCCCTCCTCATTGTGATTCTCGTTAGTTTTTCCCACTGTTTTTTCCTTGCCACAATGGAGGGTCTAAAGATGGGGGATACTCTAGACGTTTTTTTTTTTTAGACATAACATTTGTTTGTGACATTCCATTTTGATCCTTGTTTCGATGTCTGTGAACTGAAGTCCTCTGAGACAACTCTTGTTGTGATATTGGGCGATACAAAAATAAATTGATGTGGCTGAAGCAGTAGTGTTCAGACTTCAAGAGATATAACTTTGCCTTGGCACTCATCCTGTTCATCAGCATCTACAAAAGCTAATACAGTCTTCAGCTCACTTCTGCCAACTATAACTAATTAACATACTCAGCCTCTCATTAAAACATGTAGACTTTTACACAAGTTGTATTTCTACTTGTAGTAAGAGTTTTTTTTTTTTTTAACTTTTTTAAATTGAGCTACTACATTTTACTTCTATCCAAGCTAAATTATTTCAATGTAATGTAACTCTAACTTGAAAACATTTCGGCTATCCACCTGCTTACATTTTAGCACAGAAAAATGTCACCTTCTTATTTCAACTTTCCTTTATATAATTTGTACTTCACTGGTGTGAAACTATGATTAATACCTGCCATATGCCCTTGGAATACGATTGCATGTTTTACCAAGCTTGTGGAAGAAACCAAGCATTTAACTAGCTTCTTTTTCAGATCATTTCACAGTCCACAGTCGGTTACTCCTTAAACCAATATAACATAAACCGTCCGAGATGCTCTATTATTTTCACTTCCAGCTAAATTTTCGATCAGATCTGTATCTCGTCCTTGTGTCTCCTACCGAGGTGACCACTGTGCCTTTCTCCTGAGCCACCGCAGCCTCCAATCACACGACAAAAGACCTTTTTCCCATTGAGATCCACTTCATTACCCAGACTAATACACAGCAAAACATTTATTCAAATGAGCCACGATCAAATCCTATGAAACCAAATAGAGGAGGGGGGAAAAAAATGCTGAAACGGATTATATTCTTGCAGCGAGGGGAAAAGCCCACATTGAAAATAATTACGATCTGAAAAGGCCCGCTTCATCTCCTGCGTTATTTTCTTATTAGCCTAATTCATTCTCCGTCAGTGCCCCTCTGTCATCAGTACGTGCCCTTTAAAGCAGAGTACAATTAAACTTTATTAGGCTCAACATGACAACCAGCATTAGCCAGGAGCCAACTGTTTGTCTTAGTACAAGCACAAGAAACCATGCTGTCTGGGGATATGATCGGACATTTTTAAAGATAGTCTATCTGCAATTGATTGGACGGTGCAATTTTCTGCCTGGACGGTTCACGAGCTGGTATTGTATGACTTTGGCAGCGGTTGGCCCCCGTATAAAGTGCATGGACGCTCTCAAATGGCACCGCTCTGCGCCGGGTGACGGGATGTGAGGGTACGGGAGCGTGGGGGGTGGGGTAGAGCGCTGGCCGGTGCAGGATAAGTCACATGTGGCAGTCTGTCAGGTCACCACTCATCGGGAGCCAGGGAGCACAGCGAATCTTTAACTGCAATAAAACAATGATCCCAGAAGACACAAGGAATAAACAGCGAGCTTTTGATATTCATGATCACAAACTGCTGCATTAGGGTTGTTTTAGGAAGGGTTTGGCTCCTCCATTGGTTTTCATTGTGGGTTTATGGGGCTGTACAGTGTTGTTGGGATTACTCCATAAAAATAATCCAACTGCGGATTACTCTTTCTAAAAGTAATCGTGTTACTTCTTAGATTACTTTATTTCAAAAGTAATCTGATTACTACTTAGTTACTTTGGTTTAAAAAGGATCAGATGCTCAGTGCTTTGGAATAAACTTTATTAAAGTGTAAATCTGGCTTTGGCTGTAACTTGAGTGAATAATTGAATAAAATAAACTGCTTAAAACACAATTCAATCAAAACCTGTACATTTCATAAAATAAATGTACAGGAATGTATTCAGCTCAAAATATTACACAAAAGTAATCAAGGGAATTGTTACTTGTCGATAAAGTCATTATGGTCTAATTACCAGTTTTGCAATTGTAATCCTGTTACATTACTAAAAAAGTAATCTAATTACCAGGGCCGGTCTACAGTCTAGACGCACTACCGTGTCGAGAGGCACTAACTTTACCACTGCGCATGCGTCCAGTCATAGTTTCTCGTAGAAAATCACTTTAAACTTTGTATTACATAAATATACATGACGTAACCCTAAACCTAATCCTAACCTTAATTGACTTTGGTCATAAACAGTTTTGAATGGAAATGACTTTATATAGACTAAACTATATCCAAACAGCATTTGCATTCAAAGCTGTTTATGATCAAAGCCAATTAAGGTTAGGTTTAGGTTTAGGGTTGCGTCATGTATATTATGTAATACACAGTTTAAACGCTGTTAATAGTGATTTTCTGGGATTTTCTACGAGAAACTAGCACTGGACGCTTGCGCAGTGGTAAATTCAGTGCTTCTCGACATTTCAGTGTGTTTCGACTGTACACCGGCCCAAGACTTCACGGGGCCCTACGCAGAACTTTGTCTTGGGCCCCTCACAACATCACTTTGCTTCATATACTATACTTCATATTCGACAAAATCAGATACAGCGGTCAATCTCTTCTCACCTGATAATGTTTGCAAAAGGAAGTAGACAATCATTTCATCCGATTTACTTATTTATGTGACATTACATCTGGTTGTGTGTCTTTGTGTGACTTATCCTGATCATTCTTGATGTCTGATATTGATTTGTTTTTGTCCATACCGACCTCTGAGACGACTCCTGTTGTGATGTGAATGGTACTTATTTGTTTTAGCAAATGAACTCTTCATTTGAAGCACACAACATTTTTTGGGGCCTCCTGGTGGTCTCGGGGCCCTAAGCACCTGCATAGTCTGTTTATATGCTAGGGCCGGCCCTGCTAATTACAGTAGTGGAGTAATCAGTTACTCTGCAACACTGATACTGTAAAGCGGTGGTATTAACTGGTGGGTCAGGACCCAAAAGTGCATTCTAGAACCATTTTTGGTGTGTGGTGAGATATCACAAAAGAACAATCCTATAGTGATGTGACGTTCATGACCGAATCAGCTCTTTTGAACGGCTCTTTGAGGTGAACGGTTCGAACCGGATCTCGATTGTGAAAAGAGCCGGATCTTTTTTTCAGTCAATTAGATGTAGATTTGCCCTAAATGAACTTGAATCAGCACGACACCAGAGAAGGTGACAGAAATGAAAGATTGTTGGACTAAAAATTATTTGTCCGACAGGTGTAGCCTTTTTTCATTGACTGTGGCACAAAATTTGATTAGCAAAAACCTGTTTTTGAAGGAATATAAACTCATCTCCATCATCATTTGGTTTCGACTGGTTTAACCCTGATTAAGCTCTGGTCTAGTCCACTTTTTGTCCCGTTTTAGCCCTGGTTTAGACCCTGTTTAGTCCTAGTTTAGCTCAGTTTTAGTCTCGGTTTAGCTCTGGTCCTGCTTCGTCCAGTTTTAGACCTGACTCAGTCCTAGTTTAGCCTGGATTTAGACTTGATTTCGTCCGGTTTTAGCCCTTTTGGTTCATTTTAAAAAGAAATGTGCTGGCCTAATATCTGCTCATAATTTAACGTTTTTAGCTTATAAAAAACAATATAAAAAGGAGTCAGTCTTTTGAACGGCTCTTTGAAATTAACGGATCCCAAAGACTCGGCTCCCTGTGAAGAGCCATTAATCCCATCACTAAAATCCTATTCAAATCAATATCAATTTTTTGGTCATAAACATTATGGTCAATACTTGGACTTTGATGGCAGCAATAATATACAATTTAATACATATTGACTGCTCTTAGTAAAATCTTTTTTTCTTTTTTACATATTTTCTCAATGTTTCATTGTTGGAATTGTCTTTATGGTTTTGCAGATTGTGCTGTAACTTCAGTCTGTGTATGTTGATGGTACTTTTTCTATAATCAGGAGATTCAACTGTGGAGCTGTAGAGGGCAGCTACCTCGGCTCTGTGCTCTTTACTATACAGATGTGTGCAGTCTGTCCATTTTAAATAACACACCTCATCACACCTTTATTTTTGTCTCCCAGTATCGCAAAAACAATTTTGCCTCAGAGGGCTCCACATTCATTGAAACACATGTCCAAACAGTGTAAAAGTCATCCATCCTTAGATCCATGACTCGCGGCAGGTGGAAGGGTCTAGGTCAGCGAGTCGCGCCACAAAGAAATGGAAATTATGAAACTTCAAAGAAATGGATTATGTATCTATCCGAGTTGGAAATAACAGGCTCATTTTAATGCTAGTAAAACAAAATGCTTAACTCTCAGCATATAATGTGCAGTATTAATCACACGGTCGTGGAGGTTCCTTTGCGAACGTGTCTTTGGAGCAGGTGCATAAGTTTGACCTTTAAGGTTGAACTATAACTCATTACACTTGAAGTTTCACGTATTATAGTCAGGACTATGCCTAAGCATTGACCGCATGGATCAATCCCACTCAGGGGTTCTTGTCTTTTTGTGTAATGCGGAATAAATAAATAAATAAAATAAGCCTAAACCCTTGCATTCTAAACCCTTGCATTCATGACATTTATTACAACAGAAAACAAACAACTGATCACGTAATTTTTCCTGTGGCTATAACCCGTGTGATGCAGAGAAGTGTTGTGGAACAGATTCAGATTCAGTTTCCCATCAACCAAACTAAATCTGGAAATGGGTCTCACAGCAGCCACTCACTGACTCTGCCCCAGTGACACTAAAGAATGGATCACAAGCCAGATTTCCTTATGGAGACAATAAAGCATACCCTGTAAATGACAGTTTGAATCACTGTTGATGATCAGATGTGAATCAGAATCAGACACAATTCAATAATAGTTGGAAATAATGTCTGTAGCTCCTGAGTCATAGCAGCAAAATGACATCAATGTTACTGTCATTTTGAGAGTGATACTGAGACAGGTAGGCCCCGCATATGTGCTGTGGTTTATGTCACCTGACAATGTTACCTTACCAGTACCAGCATGCTATTATAGGCAGACTACTAATGCACAATACATAATCCTTTCAATGTGCTCTCCAGGTTGATCATGTTGCTTTTCAAATACAGCGCAAACAACAAAACGCTGGGAAATCTCATTTAACAACTGAAAAGCCTTGTATAACTAAGACGCACTGTGTCCTTTGAAAGATCCTGTTAAGTTGGCAGCCATTACTCTGCTGCCTTCCGTGCAAAGATGAGTTGTTCAAAAACAGGGCGCACTGACCTCTCCGCGCTTTGCCTTTTCATGCCGTCTCTCCCGTTCCGTGCACTCATGTTTTTTCTTTTTCTTTTTTACTTCCACAAAGATGTTGAAAAAGCAATTCTGACTCCACTTTTCTCCTGGCTTTTCAGCACATGCCCCTATGAATTGCTGTTTGAATGCATGTCAGCTACAGCATATGGAAAATGGCTGACAATTTCAAAATTACCTTTAAGGCAGATCCGCATGTTTCTGACGGTGACAAAAGACGCATAAAGAAATAATGTAAACAAAGAAACATCTCGGAGGAAGCACAAAGCCCGGTTGACTATTGAAGGACACGGGCACAGCGTGACAAAATGGTTATTAAAGCGGGAAGATTTCAAGACCACGCTGTGAGACGTGAGGGGAGACGTGACCAACAGAGTATGAGGTAGCGCTATAGGCAATAACATGGCTATTCCGAACTGTTTTTATAAACCCGTAAGAACTGCTTCAACTAGACACACCTCATAGGGGCCCTGGCTCAGGATCTGAAGAAAGGTTTTTGGGTGCTGCACTGTCTGTCACCCACATGTTTACCCCAGTGACATCGAAGGACGGATCACACGCAGAGCACACATTTGCCTACAACTAAAACAGTAGTGTAGTATCAATGTTGGTCCCATATTGATTTATAGCACAGTAATAACATGGTAATAAGATGGAGCCTATAGGGTAGGGCTGCACAGTTAATCCATATCAAATCGACATTGCAATTTGAAATACGGCAATAACCTAACCCCAAAGGCTGAGGGGTTTTTTCTGCGTCTCCAGCGTTTCATGAAGCTGAAATATAAAATATGGGGCTGGACGATTTTGGAAAATAATGTAATTGTGATTTTTTTTTCCTCAATATTGCGATTGCGATTTAATATGGGATTATTTTTTCAAGGTCCTCTTTAGGGCTGGACGGTTTTACCAAAAAATAAATGTAAATATTATGTAGGGCTGGGCGATTTGGCCTTTTAATTTTAAGTACTTAAAGTGACTGCAGAAATATTGCACTTTTGACCTGGGGGAGTCTGAGAGTCCTGCAGTTTTTTTTGTTTTTTTTAATTCAGATGTGACTTTTTGCATTCATGTCCATTTTAGAAAATAAATATTTTCAGCTGGTCCTTTAGCCGTCTGTGCTTTCATAATTTATTTTTTAGGGAGACTAATGTTTTTTTTTGTGGGGCCCCCTTCAAATTTGGCCCTCTCAGCAATTGCCCAGTTATCCCCCTTCAGTCACGTGGGCTTTACTACAGAAATCTGACAGGATCAGGCAGAGCAAAGGCAGTATGGCCACAAGACAGTGTCAGTGCCCTCTGCTGGACAGGTGTGGAATTTCTTCCTTTAAAAATCTTGGCTGCCCCCTCGTGGCTGGACAGAACATTCTAATAATTGAAAAAAAAATGCATAACTCCTGACAGGAATGGGCTAGAAACTTTTTTTTCCCCCCTTTAAAATCGCATACCTCTGAATCAAATCGCATTGTGTAACATCACGATAAAATTGCAAATGTGATAAATCGTTCAGCCCTATAATAAATAGTACCACAATGTGTAATAGCTGACGATACCAGGGCTGTGACAATAAGCAATAATGTCGGAAAATCACGATGGGCATTTTTAATCATTGCTTATGAAGATGATGGCCATAAAACCAGAGGAAGAGCATATGGCTAAACGACGTGAGTCCTACAGCAGAATCCAAACTCAAGTCACTGTAAGAAAGTTTGTAATAAGTATCGTGACATAGTGTGAATTGCAAAAGCAAATCGTCTCACGCCTAGACAATACTCAATTGCATGAAAAATACAAAATATAAACATAAAATATTCAAATCGCAAACCGAATGGCCATTGCAATTAGGTTAATTTTCAAAATCGTGCCGCCCT
This sequence comes from Lesueurigobius sanzi, assembly GCA_900303255.1. Lineage (NCBI taxonomy): Eukaryota > Metazoa > Chordata > Actinopteri > Gobiiformes > Gobiidae > Lesueurigobius > Lesueurigobius sanzi. Next base: position 30,094 of record OMNZ01091757.1, on the reverse strand, counting down.
CGCCTTGGGAAAACAAGGGACACTTTCCATATTGCAAAGAAAAAAATATACATTATTCTTAGTACTCCGTGTTATGATGAACCTGTTTGCCTGTAACCTGTTTCCAGAATGTAACATAATGGAGCTATCACAATTACCATGTTATTACCATGCAATTAAAGTGTTTGTTTGTGATATAGAGCTGGTTTCAGGTGCTGCACCTTCAACATCAGAAGAGCCACTTCAGCCGTTGCAAACCAAATGAATGTCGTAAACAGCCACAATAGTATTTTAATCGAACAACACTTATTATTTTTGACATCATTTAGGAAACTAATTAAGGTAACAATTTTATGGTAATTTGTCACTGCTTGTATTCTTGTTCATTTTAGACGTACTATTTGAGCAGCTCATCACATATAAATACCTTCACGGGTTTACTTTTGTTTCTATCAAATCTCAAAGGAGACTTTAAAGAGGCGCGTGCGAGATGTGGCCACCTTCATACAATGCTCTGCAACTAAAAGACTTGTAAATACTGATAGAGTAATCAGTAGCACTTTACTTCACAGCACACAGTAATAGTATGGCCTTTATGGTGAGGAAGTCGTAGTAGCAGTAGTAGTAGTAGATCATTTATTGTCCTAAAAACATCCACAAAACCAACATACAATACACAAGTCCAGACTCTGATCACATGAATACATAAACAAGATATAAAAAAGGTCTGAAAAAGGGAGACACAACTATTTAAACCATTCTTCTGCCCAGACCAGCTGTGCAGATATACAGTCTAAAATAAAATTACCTCTAAAAAAAAATAATATTTGAAACACACCTGTAACTATATGCTATTCACTCGAACCAGTAAAGACCGGGGTATGACTGAAGTATGGCTGAAGTTCATAGTGGAAAAATTCAGGGAGACCATAATTCGCCACACGTAAAAAAAAAAAAAAAAAAAAAAACACAAAAAAAAACACACACACACACACACACATACAATACCAATCTCATTCGCTCTTGCTCCCAATTTTGCAGCCTATAATGATAAGGCTATGAAGGTGGAGGAACAAAGCCTCCCGGGAGTCTGGCGCACTAGTCACGGAGCCTCAAAGGACGCGAGCGGCAAAATGACAAACAACTCCGTGGTCGGGATCAGCTGTGGCATCAGATAAGGCTACATTATACACGGCGAATCAATCAAGGTCACCCCGAGCTCCTTTTGGTGCGCTGTTTACACACGTGTATTAATTATAAATAAAGAATATACAGAGAAACTTTACAGATCAAGCCACCGCGGCGTCTAAGTCTTGTTTTTTTTTATGTTGGTGTTGGTTTTTCTGCGCAAATGTTGACTGGAGGCTCTGACCTTGGTGTCTGACTGTGGCTTTGGGGACAGTGAGTAGTCCTACAGCGCCACCTGCTGGCCACGTGTCTACTGAGAGGATTCATGGGAAGTCGCACAGACGTTTGCTGATAAAATATATATACTATATTGTTCTTGATTAATACAGAAATTTATTGAGCTGTTTTCTGTCATGTTTATCCAATCAGATGATGGATAAATAGAGGAAATAAAATTAGGCAGCAACATCCGTGACCGTTCTTTTCAGGATCATTACTGATATTATTATGCATTAAAATAAATTACACAAATAATGATTGTGGGTCTGCTTAAACTTGTTTGGAAATAAGAGAATTGAAATTAAAACTTTCCTGATCTACTTCACGAGAATAGGAATTACATTAAACAAATATAGGCCTAAACTAGAAAAATCAAAAATGGGGATTTTTTTTTTTTTACATGTAAACATTTTAGTTGAGGTTAATGTGTTGCTAAAGGAGAATTTACTAACAAGCTAAAACACAAAAGTGCAGATTACTTTATATCCATTTTTTCAACATCTTTGTTGGTTATTTTGATTACTTCTTTGACAGTAATTGCCAACCACTCTGTTTTAAAAGTAAAAAAAGACAAAAAAAACGTATAAAATGACTGAACTTTATATATTATATATATTTACACCATTGCAAAAAATATATTTAAAACACAGATATTTAATAATACATAATTAGATACTTATGAATCAATGAAAAAGTCCTATTTGATTAGTTAATATCTATTCCTATATGTGTTTGGAGCAGGTTTCCCCGCTCCAACCGGGATAACAGATACATGTAAACTTTGCCTTCATCGTTGCTACCTCTTGTTGCCTAAGTTGTCCCAGGACGGTGTATTTTCGGCCCTGTCCCGTGGGCCTTTGGTGGGACTTTATCTTCCAGACAGAGGGGTCCAAGTGGAGGTAGGCCCCAGAGTTTGGGCTCCTCCTCTTGCACCTGCCCTGGGAGGAGCACAGCGTCTGACTGCACAGGGCTGCGGCACAGGTCACGTTCACCAGGTATGGGCCCAGACTCTCGTCTATGTAGGATTTGACAGCTTCACAACTGGCCTGAAAATCACAATGATTATGTTGTTTTAAAGGGGGGGGGGGTCACACATGAAAGGTACTATTAAGGTCCTGTATGTGCGAGTTAGCTTCTCTTTTAATGTTGAAAATATGAGACAAAGACAAAGAACAGGATGGTGTAGTGCGTGGTAAGACAAGCACACGAGGGTCATATTAACGACACTATTTCCAATAATGAGTTAAAGAGGGGCCAAAAAGTTTACATGTAAGTCAATGGGCACTTCCGGCTTCCGAAAACAATCCCTGTATGCTAGCGAGCTTCGACCAGAGCTAGCCAAAATAGTTCTCCATCAATATTATACACTCTAAACTAGAGTAAACGGTATTTCATTGACTATAGGCGCCCAGTTCAGATACACTGTGGACAAGTTACTCACATGGCTGACATTTAGACATAGAAAGACTTAAGGGAGCAGAAATATTCATTTGACTCCTAACTAGCACCAGAAAATACACCCTCAGGTCTCTGCACTGGCCTCCTGCTGCTTAGAGAACATGCTTCTTCAAAGCAACTCTGTTTCTGGTAAAGTCTCTCTGTGGCCTTGCGCCAAAGTACATCTTTGCCATATAAAGCATCTCGGGCTCTGAGAGGTGGTGTGGTCTACATTAAAACATAAATCTTAACAACAAAAGACTTATTATAGATAGTGTTGTTCCGATACCACTTTTTCTCATCCGATCAGATACTGATATTTGGACTTCGAGTATTCGCCGATACCGAGTATTACTCCGACACCACGGTGTAAATAAAAACACTAGCAAAAGTCTGTAAAAAGACGCCAAAGCCCATTGCACATGGCTCATTCTGCAGATAAAATGTATCCAGTCAATGTTCTGTTTCTACTCTAAATTAAATGAAGGCAAAGAAGGAAACACAAATGTATCTGCTGTGATCTTTAGAGGGTTTTGTGTCTGCAGAGCCCAGAAATATGCATTGTGGTATCGAATAGGTTTTGGTTCAGGTACTCGCCGATACCGATACCTGAAAAATCGGTGGTATCGGCATGAAATCCGATACCAGTATCGGTATCGGAACATCCCTAATTATAGACAGAATTATTATACTATACTCAACTGACATCTCATACAAAAATAAAAACTCAGTGCTAGAACTGAGTGACTGTATCAAGTACTTATTTGGACCACTACATTTTTCTCACATTTGATTAAAACTGCTTTAAAGTAACATTACTCTTACTGGAGTAAATATTTTGGTCAGTATCCTCCTGTGGTTGTTGATGCCAGTAATTGACTGTAGTTGCACATGCATTGATGCATAGATTAGACCAAACCATGCAGCTTAATCAGCACTTATCAATGGCTACTTCCTGTTGGCAGTTGCACCACAAACTGATCGAACACATAACACACACATGAAGTGTCTGTGTAAGCTCTCAGATCAAGATTTTTTGTTTCATCACATTGTGAATTTTAAATGTGTTTGAATTTTTAACACTGAAAAAACACGTTTTTGTGTCCAAACTTCAGTCACTAAAATACATTCAAAATTAAAATTTCACCTTTTAAATATTTGCTTTATTATTTTTCAATACATCAGTGATAAAAAAAATCATAGTAAATATATTTTTAAATATCCAATGTATGTTTTTTCAAGCCTTTACATTCCACTGTCTAAATTCAAAGTGTAAAATTCAAAGTAGAAAAAAATAAAAATACAAAAATTCTATGAAAAAAGTCAAGCTCTTAAATTCAACAGCAGGAATTCAGTGTGAAATTTGCAGTGAAAAATTTGTGGACATCAAGACCTGATCAATCGATCCAGAGTGAGTCAAAACCAGCCTCTTCACTAGGAAACAGAACAAGGACCAATCAAAATGTTCAGATTTGACTCGTTAAAGCCTGAACTCCGCCTTCCTCCTTTGTTAATCCCGCCCACAAAAGACATCGGTCAATAGGAAACATCTTGTGCCTCCAGGATTGATTGCTCAGGTCTTGATGTCCAGGAAGTTTACTGTGAAGGTTTCACAGTGAATTTCTGCTGTTGAATTTAAGAGCTTGAGTTTGTTTCACATTGAATATTTTATAGTTATAGACTGAGAGTTTAAGCCTGCTATATTTGATGTATTGAGAAATAATAAAGCAGATATTTAAACAACTACAGAGAACAGAAAATAATTCAAGAAACTTTACCTATGGCCTAAATACTGTGTATATTATACTATAAACTTTATATTGCATACTAAACATACGAAGAGTCATCAAGGAACAATATTGATATGACATTTCTAGGAATTTACTGAAGTGGTTTTGTAGATGACTGAAATTCACATTTGAAAAGAGCTAACGCTGCTGTCATAGTCTATTTCCTCAAGGAGTATCTCTTTTCTGTTTAGAATTCCTATATTTTTATGGTAA
>OMNZ01091757.1:0-25248 GCA_900303255.1 Lesueurigobius sanzi | reverse complement strand
TGATAAATAGCCATTTTAGTCATTTACTTTCGAACTAATCACCAAAACCATCGAGGAAGGGGGTACTTGGAGCATAAACAAAAGGCCCAAGGGGTACGCAAGACAAAAAAGGTTGTGAACCACTGTTGTAGATGACTGAAATTCACATTTGAAAAGAGCTAACGCTGCTGTCATAGTCTATCTCCTCAAGGAGTATCTCTTTTCTGTTTAGAATTCCTATATTTTTATGGTAACAGTGAACAGAATAAGATGCATATTATTACTGAGACGTACATTTAGAAGTGTATTTCCACACATAGATATTGAAGTTCAAAGCTAACGTCCTTGTATATTGTAATAGCTTTTACCTGAGACTTGGAGAAGAAATGATCTCCCCAAAGGACCACACCGGCCGATCCTAAAGCAGCACTTTCTCCAACGGTATAGACAAGATGTTCCTTTGAAAATGGAGAAACAGAATTACAGTACAATTGATAAAGATATTTAGGCATGTAAATGTCAGCAAACCACAAAAAAAATATTTTATTCTATGTATGAAGCCTGCAGATTTGTCGTTAAAACCTCCACAAACAGCCTTTGAAATTATGTATGTCTCTAGATGTGTTCAAATCTTACTTTTCTATAATCATTACAAATAAAATGTAATAATTAAATCAACTTTAAAAGGATTTTAGAGCTTATAACCCTGTTTCGTTTTGTTGAGGGTAAAGTCTAATTTAATATTGCAATACGTGTTTACAATTTTTAATGTAACGATTAAAAAAATTGTTCAGACGTAGAGAATATAACTTACCTGTGAGAGAAAGTTTAGTGAGTAGGTGTAGACAATGCGTGCGTAGGGGAACACAGGTGGGTTTTCAGGCGTGGCCTGGGATGCGGCCCTCATGGCCTCTTGGATTCTATGGTGAACGTAGAGCTGCACCTCTTCGTCCAAATCTCTAAGCTGTAAACTGAGGTAGATATCAGGAAATAAGGCGGAGGAGACGTTCCACAGCCAAAACAACTCATCATTTCTCTTCCTCTCTATTGGCGGACACTCTCCTGTGTAGTTGGTGCTTTTGTAGTAGTTATAACAATTTGGAAATCCATAAAACCCCCATAAACCATTTGGCTTCTCCTCTCTCCCTAATCTTAGTGTCTCTTCCATGAATTGCTGACCCGCTTTCTCAAAGTCTATCCTTGCTGCTGTTTCGACCTGCTCGGGGCTCCAGTCTGGATGCTTGGACCAAACCAGGGCTCTTGACCCATCCCGATAGATCTCCTTGGTGTCCCAGTTCCTCTCCCAAACGGGACGCCAGTTTTCCCAGTCGACCACAGCCAGACCTTGGAAATCCGGATTGGGAATATAGACTCGAATGTCATCCGAAGCAGCTCTGAGATGTTCTTCAAGACTGGAGTTCTGTGGCACGCCTCCGTTGATGGGCACCCCCTGGTTGCTGTACCTGGGAATTATTACATCTTGTTATATAATCAAGATCAAATCAAAGTTGTTATATCATTTTTTTAGCACTTCACCCAATTATAGATCTGACATTTTAATTGCAAAATCGTGTCCTGAAATTTTACCTGGGATATAAGCCGAGTTTTTCGGTGTAGAAAATGGTGATGTTGTCGCCCATGAAGACCTGGTTTTGGTTGTGGACGATGTTGAACATGCCCAGGTCGAGGTCCACACCGTACTGGGACAGGCAGTTGGCCGTGGGGGCGTTCCACACAGTGAGGAAGGGCACCTGGGCGAAACTGGAGGAAACCAACGCTGACGAAAAGCGGGCCAAATGCAGGACCAGCAAAACAACAGGACACAAATACCTCATGTCTGGAAAGAAATGCAAAAGGGTAATAATAATGAATTAGTTTTGTATAATAGAAAAAAAAACAAGAAGAACCAAGGCACTGCTCCCACAACTACAATTCTCTATTTACATTTTCTAAAAAGCCTTTATTGTACTGCGCTAATGCTATTAAAATCTTTTAAAACATGTTGCTAGTTTCTTCCACGTGTATCGGCTCCAACAAAGCCTTTCTCAAGAAGTAGTTTTGTATAATACATTTACCGTTTACAATCTACTTTTAGGTTTTATCGAAAGAAAGTAGATGGCTTGAGAGAGGTGTCAAATAGGCCATAGTTGTTCAAAAAGAGAATAATCCATCCATGAATCGCAATGGAGGACTTAGGTTTAAGCTAGATCCAGTCTCTACCATACTGAGACAGAAACCAGTTTTAAACAACCTCAGCTCAGAACAAAACCATCTCAATGTCATGCTAATGAGCCTGGACTACTGGGCGGAGCAGGGCCATAGAGAAGTGTCAACAAACTTAGAACTTAGCCCAGGGTGAGACAATACAGAGCCCTATTAAGTATGAATAGGCTAAGATGTTTTCCAACCTTTAGTACCAAGAGAGGAGGGACTTAGAGGTTAACTCCTCCTTCTGGTTTGCTCTTAAGAGACCCACGAACATGCTTAAGTAGTATTTATTCGCCGAGGAAGATCTTTGGAGAAAGACTGAAACGTCCGACACTTCAACTAAAGAGTAGAGATGAAGACTGAAGAATCTTGGCCTAGGATGGACAACTCCTGTACGACTGAGAACCTACACATACTTTTAGTCTACTTTTGTTTTGTAATTTCCAATCCTGGTGGCAAGCAATGTATGTAGCCACAGCTATCCCTCACTTCCACCCACAAAGGCAAGGCATTGGTGACAAAGGACACAATGACTGGATTTGAGACCGTCTGAGGCACTATCGGGCTCTGGTATTATTAGTGGTATACTTATATGTACCACTTATAATAACTTTGTATTACCATTGCCATTGATGACTCTAGGGCCAAAAATATCACACATCTACCTTACCAGGATTATACCCATTCAGTCAGTGGACACATGTAAAGTATTTTGGTATTCTTGTATTTTTTTAGATGGTTTGGTTTTAAATGCAATCTTTCTTTCTTCAACAAAGTGAAGAGGACTCTCCACTTCATGTTTCCCCTTGTGTCTGACCTACTGACCCGTGACCAATAGCAGCATTTAATTAAAAATATAAACATACTGATTTGCTTCTCCATTTGATAGTAAGTTCCTCCTTTTCCCCATAGCTTTTTAAAAATAAAATTGAAATACCTATGTGCATCATGATCTTAGTATTTCTGCTTGATAAGAAATATCAACAAGTCTTGGATACAAAATCTATACAACAGTACAAAATGTGCGGAGCTATGCAGTTGCAACTTCAACCAAAAAAAAGAGGAAGGAACCTAATCTTTTTGCATCTCTCTGCTGCTCCTGTCACAACTTTTTGTTTAATTTGCAATTGAGTTGAGACATTAATATTGTATAATAATTATGTAACAAAAACATGAAAGACTTAAACAACATCGTATGGGCACAATTACATTAAAGGTTATGTGTGTAATAAACATGAATAAGAGTTGAATTGGTAAAGGAACTCCCTCATTAAGTAATAAAGTTGCCGTTTTATAGCCTATTATGTACTGTTTTGCACACGTTTTACTGTACTTACCTGGTTTTAGGACTGCGGTCTACAGTGGCCTGCGCTGCGAGTAAAGTCTCATGATCTGAATGACGAAGGGTAGAAAAGGGGAAGAAATGGGTTTGTGTACGGAAAAGCCAACAACCAATCAAAGTCAGGACTGGAGGCAACAGGAATTTTAACCAACCAATCAGGAGAGCCTTAAGGATATCTGTACAATTTTCATTTAAAGTTATAGGCGCATAAAACCAAATATATCCCCAAATTCATATAAGATAAATAGACACTGGGTGCAAGATTACATTTAGCCTACACTTAACCTCGGGAGGGTTGTGGTTTGCATAATCTCTGTAGCCGTGCCTGTGCGTAATGACTTTCTGCCATGCCACAATGAGATCTGCGCTTCACTCAACAGTAGTTAAAGCAGTAAAAATATCTCTTGGGTTAACGGCACCCTACAATTACATGGGGAGAGGGGAGAGCGCAGACTGTAGCCCGCAGAAAACACATGTCCCCGAGGACGCATGGACTTAGCGCCTCCACAGTGCGCCTCTGTCCTTTGTGGCATTACGCGCGACCCGTAAAGCCAAAATACCCGTAAAAACAATACTGTGGTGGTCGTTTGTTTGCTCGTTTGGGTTTTGACCTCGGTTAGATACGAGAGAGAAATGTGCAGTTCTTTGTAAGTTGTTTGAGTGCTCAGGAGCTGTGTTAGGGTGACGTCGTAAAATAGTGACACGCCGTGGCAAGTGAATGAAACAATCAAATAAAATAGACAAAGTAGCGCTCTGAGAGTCTGAGACATACAGAGACTCACGCTTTGTGTCCCCAAACAATAAAAGGCGTTTTTCTTTCTTAACACACAGATAGGTACCTTGAAGTATCATGTTTTATTAAATGTTTGGTATTGCATTTCATCCAAACCACAACTCCAGTTCACTTACTCTGACCAAACCTCATACTGGCACCATTCAGACAGTGACATAACCTTTAATCAAAAAAGGAAAACCAAACCTATACAAATATGTTTAATTGCTTTGGTGCAATCAGTAAAAATGACTAAGAGTTAATTTTGTTAAACAAGTGATGATAAAAAGCAAATAGTAGTCATCGTGATTCAAAATATTTAGAGATCCTACATACATTCACAATAAATATCTCTGCTTACGTCTTTGTTGAAATGTAATAATGTTCAAAACACATGATAAGTGTAGTTAAAGTGCTTAACACTTTACGGTTTAAGTGCACAAACACTTCCACACAAACGCATCACATCCCCCTTGAATTTGTTCCTAATATAATAAACATGGAATTGGACACTTTGGGAAAAACAGTGACTGACAGGAAGCCCAGAACAAAATGTAAACAGTCATTTCCAGCAAGACCTCAAAAGGGGATTTGTACAAAGTCACTCACTGTTTCCACAGTTTCTTAAAAAGTACAAATCCTACTTACATGCAGTAGCAATAGGAGTATTTTCTCTCATTGACATGACATAATTCCAGCAATGAGGCATTGCAAAGCAGTGTGTGGCAGTCCCAAGCCTGGCTCCCAAGTAATTTGCTCACCTATAAGTAACTATAAGAGGTCAGAAAATGTTATAAACCTCACATAAAAGAGTGTTGTTGCATTGTTTACAATTTGGAAAGCTGAATAAAGACATCAGGCATCAGCACATCTATCTGCATGTGCCAATTCTAAGCCTCTGTAAATGGCATGTCACGAAGGGAATCTTAAGATCTTTACCAAAAACAGTAGAAAAATCAATGCACAAAGGGTGTGCTGTGACGATCCCGTAGAAAAGTGAAAAGGGACAACCTTAGGCAGAAGTAAATTTACAAGAAGTCAGTGTGCTCTTTGGTTTGCTTTGTGGCAGTTCCAAGCCTTAAGGAAGGTCATATGTGTAAACCCAATACATAAATCACAGGGCAGATGATTTTCTCAGGAGAAAATAGCCCCAAACCCAATAAATAAATAATAGTAAGGTCTAAATCACTCAGGGATGACTTCAGCTTCAGGCATAAAATACAACACCAAACTCATATGCAAATGATGGCATTTGTGGAAGCCAGATGGTAGAGTGTCTCGATTGTAAGATCAGAGGGTCCTTTGGCGCAAATATGTGCAGTCAATCCTAGTCTGTCTGGCAGTCTACGCTACAGGCAACTGTGGCTACAAACATAACTTACCACCAGCCAGCATGAAGTGAATGAAGATTCCCTTCCCTTTGAGTGAGTCCCCAGCCGAGATAAATGCCAAATCACTGTGCGTTAAGAGACAAAGGAACTTCTGTGATAACACCATTTCAAAATGAAAAGATATGAAGTATTAGGATAAGAATAAAGAAACAAGTACTAGCAAAACACATTGAAATACTGATGCTTTGGCCCAATCTGCGTTTCCTTTTTGGTGCAGGGGATCTTTCATCTCACAAGTCTCTCCTTGGTAACCGCTGTAGCACTGACACTGAAAGTCCATCTCGTATCTCATCTTCTCCACTTGGTCCAGCTCTCCGGTCACCACCAGGCGGCCATTTTGCCTGGTGATGGCGTGTGTGAGGGGGCTGAGGTGGAGGTAAACATCGCTGTCTGGGTTTCGCCTTTGGCATCGTCCGTTGAACCCACACAGAGACTGGCTGCAGAGCTCGGCTGCCCTGGAAACATTCAGGAGGTATTTACTCAGCGGATCCTGGAGATAGGCCTTGAGCTCCGAACAGCTCGTCTGGGGGGGAAAAAAGAAAATAATTAAATGGTCATCACTCAAGTCAGAGTGGAGGTTGAAGTAGCCTGGTGCACAGGCAGAGTTGGCAGCCTACTTCTAAAAGGAATCAAGCACAAAAAACAGTATCCAAATATTCTCCTGACACGGTGCCAAGGCAAACCTTCACATACAATACTACATCAAACCAAAGTTCAGAACATAGCTTCAAGACGGCTCTCTTCTTCAAAGTGAACCACAAAAGAAAACTTTTCATGGAAATATGTAATTGGGTTCTTGTTAGTTATGCTTTAAAACCATGATTGAATTGACTGTGCACATTTTAAACACATCTAGGAGCATTGACATTTAAGAGGGAAAGGGAATCTTATTTGTACAGCGCTTTCAGATGACACAAGCCATCCAAAGCGCTAGGCAATGTGGGTGAAGTGTCTTGCCCAAGGACACAACAGTGTGCACTTGCTGGAGCCGGGATTCGAACCCCCAACCTTTCGGTCATGAGACGACCAGCTCTACCATCTGCACCACTGTCAAGAGAAGGCTCATGTTAGCAGAGGTCAGCAGTGCAGGGTGAGCATTGGATATTTGGTTGCATGCAGAGGCTTACGTACAGTCAGTGATTTCTAATTGCCAGTTTCTCAATTAACTCGGTTGCCATGGTTTCAAGGTACATTAGGCAGCGCAAAAACTGCTCACTGTCAAAGCTATAACGTGAGGCAAGTTTTGGCGCTGTATACTGTATTCCTTTCCTTTACAGCTGTTGTTAGCAGCGTTTTAATGCAAAACTAAGCAGCTGTAGCCTGGCTTTGTCCTACCTTCCTGTATTGCAACTGCCAAATGCACCTGGAAACCATGGCAACCAAGTTAATTCAGAAACTGGCAATTGCAAACAAATTAACTGTACCCTCTCCCTTCTCTACACACGAAAAGAATATTCTCAGCACATCCTTTCACTTTGCTGTTGCTGGTGACGCACCATAGTCTGTTTTTATTTTTTAAGCTTTTATTTACCAAGGAATTCCATTGAGGAGAGTCAATATATCTGTTGCCACAGAGTCCAAGTCAACATGGCTTTGGATCTGATCAAAACTAGTGTTGAAAAGCCAAGGGTCTTGGCAGAAGCAATGTATGGCACCAGCATAGGAGCATTCTTATTACTGAGAAATACTGGTCTTTTGTTTGTTTGGATTGAAAGAGAAACATTTCTTCCGAATAGCATGAATGCAACTATGTGCAGAAGCAATAAAAAGGAATCATGCTTTTAGAAGAATTCTTTCATAGATAGAGATAGAAAACAAAGGGAGACATTTACCAAGTGTTTGCTCATGTGCAAAATGAGTAGCACGTGCTAAAGTGGGAAAGCTGCACAGTCATATATGCATTTTGTTTACTCACACAGTATTCTCTCAGTTGTGACCCTAATACTGTAATACACATAATTTCACATGGGAAATCCGGTGCACACACACCCACAAAATGGCCCATTTTATTTTTCAGCTTGAACTTCAGGACCCGTCTTGTTAAATGGCACCCAAAGTGCATAAATCCTGCAGTGGCTAAAGCACAAAACAAATTGTCCTGAGCAGGTGGCGGCTGCAGTGCAAGTGCCCGGGGAACCATCTCTAGATCTGTCAGCTGTGTAGGTTCACGGACAGGAGCATTTAGCAGGAGAATTCACCTAGTGTCCATGTTTTGAGTTGACAGTGGAAGCCAGAGCACAAAGGAGAAACCCACCCAGACCCAGAACATACAAACCTCGCACAGAAAGTCCCCAAGACAAGATAAATGGAGGGGGTTGCATCAAGTACAGCATAAAACGGCAGATAAATTATGACTCCTATATGGCACAGTGAGAGACAGATGATTTGTTGTAGTGACCTCAGAAAGCAAAGTAAACAAGATAGTAAAATGTTATTGCAGTAATCGCGTCAATCAAGATCATAGAGGAAATTAATCTCACTGTGTCTTTGCTTTAAGGCCAGTAATAATAAGTTTCCAAGTGTTGATACATGTCTTCCATCCATCACTCTGAGCCACATTCTTCTCTTTATATAGTACAACAGCTGAAAACCTCCAACAAATCTGTGAAACTGTAGACCTTCTAGGCTTGTGACTCTCCCGCCTGCTCTCGAAGGACTGCGCACGTGACGGACGCGCACAGCAGGGCGAAGATGAAATAATAAAATTTACAACACGTCGCTACAGGTCGGGTCTCTTTCATGCGCTTAAATTTACGGTTTGTGCCGGGACTCACTTTGCTGCTTGCGTAGGCCACATCCCCCCACAGGATAATACCAGCCGCTCCTAAAGCCACGCTCTCCCCGATGGTGGACACGAGGTCAATCTGGAACAGGGAAAAAAACATCAGCAACTTTTAATAACGTTCATATTGAAGTAATAGAGATAGTGGCAACAATATGAGTAAAACGATGGAAGAGGTCCTTCAATCTGTAGTTAATTAAAAATCATTCTTGTTTCAAATACCTGGAGCAAGAAACAAAATTGCTATTTGCGACTGGATTAAGAGTTAAGATATTAAGTGGAGAAGAGGTCAGTGTAATGTTGGCTACTTTCTACCAGGGCTGGGTACAACGATTCCAGTATGGCAGTGTTTCCCAACCAGGGGTACGGGGACCCCTGGGGGTACGCGAGAGCTTAGCAGGGGGTACTTGGAATCATTTCAGATAAAAAAGAAATTGTATTTTTGATTATTATGTTCAAAGAAAAGATATTTTTTTAAAGAATAATTGTATAGAGTGAGAACTTGAGAGCATTTCGTGTCTTTTAACTGATACATTTGAGTTTTAGTCATCACTTTCTCACTAATCAGCAAAACCATCGTAGCAGGGGGTACTTGGAGTAAAAATGAACTGCCTAAGGGGTACGCAAGACAATAAAGGTTGGGAACCACTGCAGTATGGTATCGAAAAATGTTTTAGGTGTCGAGAAAAAAAGGTACCAAATACTGGTACCAAAAACATTTCCCTTTAGAGCAAGTTTTGTTGCCTGGCGGATCCGGAGACAGCACTAGATAAAGTTACTTGGTTTTTTCAGCTCATATGAATGAAAAGCAATAGTCTTTCATGGAAACCTCTGACAAAGACCGCTTTGGTTGAAACGCGTTGGTGTCCCGCATCTGAATAAAGGACTTTAATTTGTTCAGTCAGTGTGCCCCAGACGTTTTTGCCTGATTTACTCACTTCATCATTATAACTAAATCCCCACTATCGTTCTGTTTTGTGGTTCTAGATAGGGCTGCACGATATTGAAAAAACTTGCTATGTCGCAACAATGATTCAACTCAAGACACATGTAATATCTTTTTCTGCAAATTGTGTCAAAAGAAGACTCCAAACACACTGAATCAGAACCAAACCAAGGCCAAAAAATGGACTAAATTAGGAAGGTTATTACCAAAACTGAACTTCCGCACATTTATAAGTTCCATGCATGTTTGGTTTTGGAGAGCGTTGGCAAAAAAATTTAAAAATCTCGGTCAGATGGAAGACTGAAATTCATTTGCGATATTTTGTGGCTTCTTGCCATACAGATATTGTGATACGAGATTTTTTGCGATATATTGTGCAGCCCTGGTTCTAGATGACCAATAATTTAGGATAGGTATTAAAAAAAGTATTGTTAAAGAACTGGTATAGGAAAAAATGTAATGGTACCCAGCCCTAGCTACTACTATCTCTATAATTACTGATAATAGTATATGATTTTGACTGTTAAAAATATCAAATGAAATTGAATAGACAATCTGTTCAATTGAGGAGTTTTGACCATTTGACCAAGAGATACAACAAGGGCGAAGTCAAGCCAATTAAATCCTTGAAACAAGAGGCTAGTGAATAACTTAAATTGACTTTTTTTGATGGTGAAAATGTACTTTTAATCATTTGAATTCAATGAAAATAAAGTAAAAGCATAGAAACATAGAAAGGAAGTGAAAAAGTTGTTCCTCTCCACCTCTAGCAAACACATGACAGTGCGGCGTCAGGCTGAGTAATTCTTATCAGGTTATTGTCCCAGAGGGAACAGAGCACCGGGTGTTGGTGACATTTTGATCCGGGCCAACTCCCATCCTGCCGCCCAAATTCACACACAAATTACTGATATTAGGAGAGAAACGAGCGGCTTTTGGACAGGAAACACTGCAGCTGCTGATAAGGAAGGGGCCAAAAAAACATCGCATCATGAGCGTGGACAGAAGCACAAGTGCTACTGCTGACGGAGTGGAGTTCAGTATCAGCGAAAACAATGTGCAAAGATTGTGGGTGTTTTTTTTTTAACGGATAAATAAGCGCCATTAAGCTTGAATGTGTCACCTCTGTTGAGGGCGTGAGGGATTTGGCATATGCAGGCCTGGTGACATAAAGGTCACAGTATGATATAATGCAAAACAAGTATAGGAATAAAAATCATTTCAATAGTTCACATTCATTGGAAAACATTTTAAGATATGTGGTGTTACACTGGGACAGGAATTGATGCCTGACGTACTATTTGGTGTGGCTGAATCTTATGAGGTCATGAATTTAGTGCACCAGGTTGTAGTAGCTAAGGAAGGAAAAACACAATGGGATATGTCTTTGTATCTAACTTATTGAACCTGATTTATTTTATTTTTTTTATCAACAAATGTGCCATATCAAACTTAGCGGATAGTCCTTTCAAAATTAGATTGAATAATAGCACTATTTTACATGAGCAAGACAAAATATTTCAATATAATATTTGGCTGACAGAGAATACATTGATGTAGATAGACCCAATTATTACAGGGATATTAACCACAAACCGGTTCAAAACCAGTGAATTTTGACTTTAAAAAGGCAAATTCTACCATAGTGGCCTGCCCTGTCCTCTAGCTCCTCAATATTAAAATGTTGTGTGACCCAGGGATACTGGCTCCTGCCTCCCATTAGAGACTATGACATCGTCACATTTTAGAATCTGTAAACAGCCAATAGTGCCACCCTTGTGGACAGAAAAACGTTTGATGGTGAAAATGAAAAATATTTTTTCAGCAAACCACCGCCTTCTGGTTGCGAGGTGTGACTCTGACACCCACTTAATTTCCAATTGCCCTTGATGTCCGTCTATAGTACATTTTGGTCAAGTTTGGGCATTTGTAGAATATTGCTACGTTTGCGTATTCCAGCCATTCAGGAGTTTTGCAGTCGTCAACTGGATTGGGTTTTTTGAGAAGCTTGACCATCTGTTGCCCAATGAGGAACATTTATTTTAATCTAAAGCAAATTGTTTCCATCAAACTGTGTCAAATTAGATCTACTTCTCTATTAGGACAAACAGGATAATAATAACCCTGACCTTTTATATCTTTCCATGTTTAGCTGTGTATGTGAAAATGACCACTTGACTTTATCACCATCATGAATGCATCACCTCTGTCAATGGCTCCAGTGAGTTGGCATAGGTGGGTCTGGTGTAGACAAACACCGGCCGTGCCAGCCCCTCTCCGGACGAGGCCAAGCGCATGCCCTCCTTCACTCTGTTGCGCACAAACTGCTGCCCAGACGGGGACGACTTCAGCACCGTGCCCATGTAGACGGAGGGGAACAGGGCCGTGCTCTCCTCCCATAACCACTTGAGCTGTTCATTCCGGGCCACCTCTACATCAGGACAGCGGCCTGTGTAGTTCTCCAGTGTCCTCCTATAATCGTGATTGTAGCAGTCAGGGAATAGGTAGAAGCCCCATAGTTGATTTGGTCTCAAGCTTTTGGCTAATTTTAAAGTCTCTAACATGAATTTTTTGGCTGACAACTCAAACTCTTGTTGCGCCGCTTTAAACACCTGCTCCTCGGGCCAAGTTGGGTTCTTCTGTCTTACCAACTCTTTTGAATGTACTCGGTAAATATCTTTGACATCCCAGTTTCTGATCCAAAGTGGGCGCCACTCCTCCCAGTCAATCACAGCCAGCCCTTTTGCATCCGTCTCCCGTATGTATTTTCGCACCACCTCCGGCATCTTGTCCAGGTGTCGCGAGAGACTAGCCACCTGGGGCAACCCTCCATTCACGGGCGTCTTGTCCTCGAAATAGGGGTACAAGCCGAGCCGGTCCTTGTAGAAGATGGTGAGGTTTTGTCTGAAAAAGGCTTCGTTGGGCGAGGCCACGATTTGGAACAGGTCCAGCTCAAATCGGACGCCATGCCGGGGGGCACAGTCCTCAGTCGGGGCGTTCCAGGCCAAAACCAGGGGCTTTTGGGAGTATAGTGGCCATGTTGTAGGACTTAGCCCCAAAGCTGAAAGCTGGTCCCATAGAAGAACAATGGGCATCAGTATTTTCCAGTCCATAAATGTCCAGTACATGTCTTCTGGGGTGAGCTGTCCCTCTCTGCTCTGCAATTCACATAAAAGCTGCAATTTAGTGAATGAGCACTTCAGGGGCATTCATTTGACAAGGAGAAATAGCATCTTACATAAAAAGTTGCATAAAGGTTCCACATGCAATTTATTATAATGGGTTAATTGTCCTTGGTAATTATATGTTTAGACCACGCAGTCGAGGCTCATAACCTTAGTGGATATTTTAGGCGCAGATTGCAGCTTAAAACTAGTATTCTGTTCCACTTTTAAAGCAATTTGCAAAGTTAACACAGTATTTAATTCATTCCACGCGTTGGAAAAAGCAACTTACCTTTCCTGGCAGACCGAGGAAGCATTCCAAAAAAAAAAAAAAAAAGAAAGAAAACACAGAAGCCGCGCTGCTGCTGCTGCTGCTACTTCTTACTTCGAGTTGACTCAGAGTGAACTTGGAAAACTCCTAGTAATTCATTTTCTTTCTGTCTGGGTGAGAACGAAGTGACAACGGAGGGGATCTGCGGCGGCGTGCGAAGCCGATCGCGCCGATAAAAGTCCGCTCCAGTCCGAGGGAACAGAAGTGAAGTTACCCCCTGCGAGGTTGTCAACTGAAACGCGCCTCCCTCGACTGTGCCAAACCGCTCCAGGATGTTCCATTTAGGCCGAGGAGGGAAGGGGGGGAGTGGCGAGGAAACCGGACATCCCAAACTCTCCACAGGGTCCCGTGCGCCACATTCACTGCTTTCTAAGTGTCTTTAGTGGGTATTATTACAGATATCACGGGAAGCGCTGAAGAGTTTTGAGGTCTGTGCCCAAGTCAAGACTTTCTAGACGACCCTCCACCACCGCGCGTAAAGTTTCACTGTAAAAGGTAAGGATATATTAGAAGGTCATTACTGAAAGTTGGATCAGTCCGTTTTCTTGAAAAGCGCGTTTTTTTAATTGCTAATGGATTCGATATTAAGACATTAATACAGTCCCTAGTGGGCTACTTTGGTAGTGTTGGTCAGATGTAACAATCCCAAGCCTGAATAAATGCTTCAAGATGGGCACCTGTGTAAAACCTATACTGAAATCCTTTGCAGATCAATAAGGCTGATGATTTCGAGTGGAGTTTACATAACATGCCAGAAAATATGACTTAGTTATTTGTTTCTCACTTTTTTAATCTGCAAAATGTATAGATTATTAGGTCACAGTGACTTATGACCTTGGCATTGGCAATATTGTGTTCTGTATGAAACATAGCTATAGAATTGACTTCCATAGTTAAAACACTGGCAAAAATGTGTGCCAAAGATGTGTACATGAATTCACCATCAAGAGTAGAAATAGTAAAAGCTTTCTCCTGCAGCAGAGCCGGTCCTCTTTGGTTTAACCACCTTGTGTCGGAGCCTTTTATTTCCACACTCTTGCAAGTTGCCATTTAATTAAAACTTATTAAACTTTAAGTGTTTATTTATAGGCTATTTTTCCATTGATGTGTTGCTATTTGAGTGGGTTTTTTCCACGTCTGTTCCTCCCAGGACACACTGGAGATATGAGCGGGCACTGAGCATCTGGTATGCACATGCCACCTCTACCAAACACTGATGACAACCACGCGGGCCGTAATTCAGTCTAGTCACACCATATCAGATGCACAAATGCCACATGAAGTGCTGCTGCCGTTTACTGGGGTCGGTGTTGCACATGACCAATTAAAGCAGGAGAGGTACAGTATATGCTTTATTTTTTACTTAGTTATTGCTCAAAATGTACTCAGGATTACTGCTATTCACACAGTTTTACAGTAAGGGCGTGAGTAGTTGTAATTATCCAGTGTGACATGTGGAAAGTTGAGATTGCAATAGTGGAGACCGGTCCAGGGATGATTGTAGAGAGATGTAACAGCACCACTTTGACCGATCACAGTCCAAATATGAGCCTATCAATCTGTAGTCCTTTCCTCTCTGATCATGCACAGCAAATTGCAAGACTATAAATTGATGCATAAAGATTTTATCTGCAAGAAAGTAATTTTTGGCTCCTACTTAAATTTGTGTTTTAGACATTTACATTTCCAAAATATTAAAATGCATTTTCTGCCCCCTTTTTTCATGCTAGTTTGCCACTACGATTATCTGAACATTATAAACAGGGGCATGGTTATAACACATGGTTAAGCAGGTGTTACAGCCCACCCTGCTAGCGGGGAGAGTTGTAACTCTTTGGTTCGACGCCTTCTCATGGTGTTTGTGTTGCGATTATAAGAATCTTATGAGCTGCCAGGGGTAGGTGTTTTGTGTAAAGGTTTGAGGGCGGCATAGTCATTTTTTTGTTAGAAATGGTTTGCACCCAGTTTAGATATCATTTAGTTCAACTGAGGCCTGTTTGAGACCCAGTTTAGTCCTGATTTGATCCAGATCTCGGCCTGGTGGCACTTGGAAGGCCAGATCTTTTATGAGGTGGTACTTGGTGTGAGAGTTTGGAAACCAATTATTTAGAAAGTTTTGAGGTGACAGTGGCACAGCTGGTAGATGGAGTCCTTTGGCAAGAACTCCACCCACCTGACCAACTATGGAGAGTGAGTGAATGGTGGAGTCCAGAAGGAGCAAGAACAGCTAAAAGACAACAAAAAAGAGAGAGAAGAAAGGTGTCTACAGCTCTTGGAGGCACAGATACCACATATACTGTACATGTGTTACCTGCAACAAGATGTGTGGATCCAGAATAAAAGGAAGTGGACGTCATCATCGGCCGCAATGGACAACCACAAGCAAGTAATGAGGCCAGTGCAGTAGTAGTGCTGCAGTACTAGTATACCAGTACTTCTATAGGACAGCTCTTGCCACACTGATGGAAGGAAATAATAGTTTATCCTTAATAATGATTGTGCGCTCTGTGAACATGCCTGACCTGGCTCCACTTCTAAAACTGATAATCGTGTGTTGTGACCTGCTCAATCGTTCGCCACGGACAATTAGATAGCATTGTATGTTGTATCAGTCCTGCTCCACCTCCCGTCGCGAGACCACTATGGTATCTTGTAAACTGTGTTCCCTTGACCGAGCAAAAACAAATGGTTTACATTATGACTTCGGATGACTTCCTCGTATCATTTTTAGCACAAGGTTTTCCAACAACTGCCTTTCTAAATCTGGGGTATGGGTAAAAAAACTATAAGCATGTTTCACAATTTTCAGGGTCACTGTCACAATAAAGACAACTTGCTTCATAATTCTTGAGCAAAAAAATAAAAGGTTTTATAATTAGAAGCAGCGTCTTTTCACAAATGTCCACTTTAAGAATTTACTGGAGCAGGACTAAATTACACTACTGGTTAAAAGTTTGGGATCACTTTTTATGTTTTGTTTTTTCTTTATTTTCAACAATATTTACATTGTAGATTCTCACTGAAGACATTAAACTATGGCTGAACGCATGGCATTATGTTGTCAACAAGAAAGTGTAAAATTAAAGTTTTACATTTTAAATTCTTCAAAATAGTCACCCTTTATTCCTGGTATTTTCTCAATGAGCTTCATGTGGAAAATGGTTTTCAACAGTCTGTGAAGTGAAAACCATTCCTGTGACTGCGCCGTGAAGCTAGAGCTGGGCGATATGGTCAAAAAATATTATCACGATTTGTTTTAGTTTAAATCACTATTTCGATTTTATCACAATTCATGTACAGTATATAATGTCTTTTAAAGGCAACTAAGGCTATCTGCTTCTTCTTGGGTTTAGCCTGGTGTTGTAGTGGTTTAGCCCTGGTTAAGACCTGTTTTAGTCCAAGTTTCAGTCCAGAGACTTGACATGCTTCCCTCATGGTTTAGTCCTGGTTTCATCCCGGTTCAGTCTGTGATATTGTCCAGGTTAGACCCGATTCAGACCCAGTGTTCGCTTGCTTTATTTCTGATTGAGTCCTTGGGTTTAGTCCTGGGTTTAGACCTTGATTTCAGTCTCTACTTTAGTCTGGTTTACTTCTTGGTTTAGTCCTGGTTTAATCCAGATTCAGTTGATTTTAGACCTGGTTTAGACCTATAGTTTTCTCCTGGTTTGTTCTGGTTTAATCATAAAAAACAGTGAATCACGAGATGGCGGCACGATAGCCCAGTGGTTAACCCAGTGGTCATTGAGAAAATGTCAAAAGTTCAACACAGTAAGCAAAGAAACACATTTGACGAATCTATTCCAACCTTTAAAAAATGTTTTGGTTTAAACATAATTCCACATGTAGCAAAAAAAAAAAAAACCTTACGGAAAAGTACAGCGGAAAAGCAAATCCAAGGCAGAGTAAATTAAAAGTCCTTTTTTTACTCCCTACACCAATCTCGATCTACTGTCGGGTTCTCTCATAATACCATATGTGTTCACTTATTAATGAATGTCTTCAGTGAGAATATACTGTACAAAATAAATAGTATTGAAAATAAAGAAAAAAAGTTATCCCAAACTCACCAAAGAGTCTAAACATGGTGTAAATAAAATCTAAAATTGCAGATGACCCTGATGGTACCACCTGAAGAAGCCCAAGTAGCACCTGCTTGTACCACGTTCGAGAAACATGGCCCTAAAGACTTTCACTTTTCACCCACATACAATGAACTAAACTGAACTTGCCACTCTGCACATCTTTGTCCGAACTCCATGAGGACTGTTGGCTTGAGCACATGACGGAGGGCGAGGACCTGGAAGTAGCTTTTTTCCTGTTTGAGAAAGCCCCTGTGTGCCTGTAGCGCTGACTCACACTCCCCTCTGCGCCTCCTCTGATGTGGTTCCGTGTGTCTAAGGGGAAAAACTATGGGGACCTGTAGATAAAGGGGCGAGGGAGGAGAACAAAGCCCTGGCCTGATCTTCCTCTGGACCCACTTCCCTTTGACCACTGAGCTCTGAACTCAGCATTACATCAGCACAAGTTGGACACTGTCAGGAAGAGGAAACAATGGCAGGGAAAAGTCCAAGCGCGGCCTGAAATTTACGCACAAGATCTGACAATGACCTTGATTATATTCAAGAATTTACGCCCTAATGTACAGTATACTATACAGTTTTCCCCCCCGTTCTTGAGTGTTAGATAAAAAGCAATCTATCGACTCATTTTACAATCAGTGTGTTTTTGAAGAGCATCTACATTCGAGTAAAAAAAGTCATGATTTTGATCCCTTTCATTTTACTTGTTTAACCTCTTAAACTAGGGTGACCAGACGTCCCAGTTTACCCGGGACAGTCCCACTTTTGAGCCCTCTGTCCCATGTCCCTGTGAATTTATCTGAAACCATTCATTTGTCCCAGTTGTCCCTGTTTTTCACCAGTGCCTTGTCCAAAGGAGCATTATTTACTTGATATGGTAGGCACGACTGAGAACCTACACAAACCTATTTACTTGATACTTTATGACTTTTAGCCAAGACGAAAAATGCAGAATCAAAAATTACAAAACAAAAATATATTTTAAAAAAAGACGGGGAAAATGATGGAAAAATGCGTGAAAAAACAATAAAAATGTGAGAAAAATGAAAAAATACAAAAGAATGATGAAAAATTACGAAAAAAATATATAAATTATGAATTTTTTTTAGAAAAATTATGAAAAACAAAAAAAAAATCATGAGAAAAATCCCCCCCCCCCCCCAAAAAAAAAAAAAAAAAAAGAATAAAATTTTTGTCCCAGTTTTTAATGTGAAAACTCTGGTCACCCTATCTTAAACCCTGTAAGACCCAAATTGGGCACACGTTGGGGTTTAGGAGGTTAAAGAGACACAGCATAACTCTTCAGGTTTTTGTGGCAAAAAGTGAATGATATTAGCACCAGTTTCAATGTGTAAATCCTCAAAGTATGAGTAGTATGAGTTTGCGCCCTCACGTGACTCGGTAGCTCAGAAGCGTCCCATTAACCAGATTTGTCTGTAGCACTATTGCCCCAAAAAACAGCCAAAATTGCATTTATCATTTACTTGGGGCACAACTTCTGCAGTGTTCCTTCAAAGTACATAAGTAAAATGACTCTTACTTGAGTAAATACAGTAGCCGGTCCTCTCTACCCACCTCTGACTAAGATAATTGATTTCATTGTGCCAGAATTAGGGTTAGTCTTTCTTTCAAATCCTATACGTGTTCATTGGTAATAACCTCTTGGAGAACCATGGCACACACTGTCCTCTTCTTACCTTATCAGTGCTCAGGACACACATCGTGGCTGAATGGCGTTGTTGTCAAACGACATACAACAAGCCTGTCCTCCATTGTTCTGTTTGTTCACTCTGTGTCATGATTTACGGCTGGCAATAAATAGTGGAAGACGCCTGGGGCAACATTACTGGGAAACAATTTCATGTTCGTAAAACTACTTAACAATAATCCTTCATCTATTGCTATTGTTCTCCTTTTGATCAGTGTTAAACTGTCAAACTTTATCAAAATTCACTGCCAAAGGAACAGGTCTTTGTTCATGTGGGAGAATCTCCAGGAATCTGCAATACTGTATGATTCACAAATTAATTTAAATTTGAATTGACTAAATTCACATATGTATTTTTTGTTGGCCAAATTGAGACAAAAATAAAATTGGTTTGACTAAAACAAAAGTCCGTTTTCGTCAACAGACTAAGAAAACCTAAATTAAAATATGTTGTGAAAATGAACTCTTTTCTCGCTTTTGTCTGTCCAGCCATCGCCATATAGGTTTTCTGATACAATGAACTCTGGATTCTGATACCTTACAAATAAAAAAATAATAGTTACTAAAGAATGTCAGGGTATGTAAACTTATGGACATCATAGAATATGAATGAGAACACAAAAACCTTTATTTCTCTCATAGTTAGTGGTTGCGTGAAGCCATTTATTGTCAAAAACCCTGTTTGTTTACGCTTTTCAACTAGAGAAACTAGCCAAATGTCCCTGATCAAAAGTTGAAAGAAGTCCAATTTTGTTAAAGAGTCCATGTATTTCAGATGAAGTGAGATTTCTTTGCTCCTGAACAATTTTCTTGGCAGTTGTTGAAGGTCATGTAAAAGTTAGATCTTTGACATTTGAGTAGTTTCTGTTTTATTATGCTTTCAAAAGAGTAAACTCAGTTCTTTGGCAATAAATGGCTTTGCACAGCCAATATTTTTGTGTTATCATTCATATTCTATGAAAAATGGCCAAAAGATTAAAAGGGTGTATAAACTTATGAGCACAACTGTACCTATAGTACATTTTATTGAGTGTTGAGATGGAAGTAAGAATCTAAATCAGTGCATTTTATTTCTATGGTGGTCCGCCCTGCTTCACTTCGCAGCCTGACAGAGCTAGAAATGAGTTAGGGCTTCAACCAACAGTTTCACAGTGCTAAGACAGGAAAAATCAGGTTCCCCAGTTTTAATACTTTACACCAGCACGGATGTCAAGTCAAAGGTATTAATAGTATAAATTACCATAGGCAAAAACTGCATAAAAGGATTCTTGATGTTACAAAATGTAAAAAATATTAACAAAAAACCTAACAATGTGGTATGTCATAGTTGATAGGTCTTCAAATGATACAGTGTGTGAGAAAGTTGCATCCTCTCGATCACATGGATTTGGTCATAACTTCAAAGACCAAGTGGGGAGGAAATACATCAAAGTGAGTGACCTCTGGCTCAAAACGCACACCCGACCGCATTCCACACAATTACAGAGAGGAGCCGTCCCGAGGAGGAAGCCCTGCCCTTCTGTCCCGTACGCACATTAAAATATGATCGGGCCGTAGCCATTAAAATCTGGGTAGATGCCATAAGCAGCTGCAACTCAAGGATCCTACCCCCAAGCCAGTTTTAATTACAGCTTTTGAAAGTGAATTAGAGCAGTATTTCAAAATGCCACCAAAAAACGTGACCCTGGGTGGTTTAGTCTTTCCTGTCGGCTTTTCCCTTTCGAGGTCAACACAGTAAATCAACAAATTTTAATTTAAATTTAGCAAAGGCTCCTGAGTCAATTTATCTAAGCTAGACAGACGTTACCCCCTTTTGTTGCTCAAATTTACTGCTAGAATGCTCACAACGTGTCAAAGATAAAAGGAGCTTTGAGAAGCTTATGGTTGGGTATCAGTCACATGATTTTTTTTCCAGTTTAACTACTTTTCACCATTCAAAAGAAGGAATATTCTGTTTTAAATTCTTTGACTGTACCATTTCATAATTTTGATTGAGAACTCCTAGTGCACTGCCAGCGAAAGAAAAGGTTCTTTGCGTTACATCTTTTTCATCTTTCAAAAACCCTCAATGGACAGCTAAAACATACCACAAAATTAGGTCAGTAGAGCTCTAACTATCAATTAAACATTTGTAAAATTACATTTTATCGACTACTAAAATGAGGCACAGAGCAGTCCCTGGCTCCAGTGTTGGGGGTAAAATATTACAAAAGTTACTTACTTTTTTCAGTTACTGAGGAATATAATATATTACTTAAACAAAATACAATATATTAGTCATTACACTTTAAGTAACTCAAGTTACAAGTACAACTCCCCCCAAATAAAATGCAGCACCAAATCAAGTTGGATACTGGTGTAGAAGATCCGCGGAGGCATATTCGTTGTACTTGTTGCAATGACAGTAAAGATTATTCATATACAGCTAACGTCGTCAAAACAAAACACAAGAGAATGGGGACGACTGAGGAAAAGGAGATCACCCACTGCACTTTTGCTCGGGGGAATTATTCTCAGTTTATATTTTGCTAAAAATAACTCAAAGTAGTGTAACTTAGTTACATTTTTGAGAGGGTACAAACATTACATTACAAACATATTTAAACCTGTAACTAGTAAGATGGAATATAGAACAATTTCAAAGTAACTTGCCCAACACTGCCCGGCTCAGCAATTTATTGATTCAAGTATTCAGAATAAAAACTCTGTTGTATATACAATGTTCACTAGTGCAAGTCTGACCTCCAGTAAGATGACAATAACATATGACAGGAAACTTCACAATCCTTTCATTTTACAAGCAATTTCCTTCTTTGTACCTCAAGACAACATCCACACTGCCTTGTACATACAAATGTATTGTTGCACCTTGTAACAGTTACAAAGACACGCACACACGCACACAGTCTAACACAAGGAAGACCATTCAAGTGTGTTTTCTTCTATTGGATTGGAATAAATGGTTTGTTTTTATGTCGAGTTCACCATATCAGTTACAAACGACTACTACGCACTGATCGGGCAAAACATTATGACCAGCTGTGTAAATACACCACCCCAAACCCAAGGCTGTTACATGCTGTGTGCATTCTGATGACTTTCAGCCTGTTCCACTGTGCATCACTTTTAGCCAATTCACCTCAATTCCTTCTCAAAGGTTTTGTAAACACAGAGCCATGAGAGCTGCAGTTTTGGAGATGTGCTGATCCCCTTATCAAGCCTTCAACTCCATCAAAGATCCTACACTTGCCCATTTTTTCTGCCTCCAACACATCTTTGAGTACCAAATAAACTTGCTGCCTCATATCTGTATATAAATTCCATAAACTAAGAGATTACCTAAGGAAGAGGCATTGTTCATTTGGCCATATTTGGCTTGATCAGTGGAAACTTGGGTGCACACTTTGACAGGGAAGACTTTGTTTTCTTCAATAACGAAAAAAAAAAGAAACATTTTATGTTCTCCTGTTCATATCTTTTCTGTACGTAACAACTTGTATCATTTGGAGGGATCGTGCAGACAGTGATGTTGAGTCTAGTTACAGAGTTGACCATAAAAGCGAATGAGGCCCCACATAAGTCCTTAATCCTTGGATACTCTTCAGCCTTCACAGAGGATGATGGGAAAGTCTACATGGATACACGGGTGATCCAGTTTTATTATACCCTGCAACACAAATATATATATATAAACAAAATGCAAGACAATTAAAAACAGTTACATAAAAGGTGTCTGATGTGCTGAACTCACCTGTGGGATTAAGTTTTTCTGTATCCTCTTCAACTTGGACTTTTTTCTGCCATTTTTGGTGACAACGGTTTCTTCATAAAATTCATGAGCGAGGTCCCCGTCTTCATCGTAATACAAGGAACTACAAAACAAATCGTGTGTAATCTTGAGTTTTCTTTTAGGTTTATAATGTGTCTTGATATATTGATGCATCTCAATAACTTAGAAGTAAAAATGTAAGAATTTCAGCTCTAGATTCAGTTCAGACTTTTATTTGACCCTACTCTAATACATTTTTAATTACTTAAAGCAGATTAGACATCAAATTGAACATTTCCTATCCAAATGTGCCAGCATGTATAGACAGAAACAAAGCACTGTACTGGTGGCAAGCAGGGTCACATGTATTATTTACCTCCTTCGGGTAAAGACGAAAGGTGTTGCATTTCTGGCCCCTTTAAGTCGTGCCACGGACTGCTCGCTCCCCACCGAGGCAGAGTCCGCTCCTGATCCAGAACTGACCCCTTTGGATTTGGACCCGCTCCCTCCCATACTCCTCAGTCACTGATAAGGCATAGCTCACGTCCGCATACAGGGCTCTGGATAGTGTCTTCCTGGTGCTATGAAATCTTTACAGCGACCACGATCTGGACAGAGGACACAACAATGATATGTTGATCATTGGGGAGCAGTACTTAGTAGAAGTTATATAGCTTTGATTTTTCAATCAAAAAATGAATAATGTATTTGTTTTCACATAAGAGCTTAAGCCTAGTATAGATCATGGTGAGACGTCAGTCTGCTCTCAGAGCCTCCACCAGAGCCTCAGTCAGTGGGGACTGTGTGCTCCCAAAGTTCAGAACATCTTTTGGTCAATCCAGCTTCTCCTTCAAGTGGGTTAAACTGTGGAACTCTCTCAACACTGGACTAAAACTACAGACTAATATGAACATCTTCAGCAGAGAGCTCAAATGATCAGACCAGTGTTGTTCTCATGTGTAAATTGTGCCTTGTTTTGATCTTGTATGAAATGTATTTTTTTAATTTAAAAGCCTCCTGTGGACTAGTGTTGAAAACTAGCACGTGCTATAACACTTAAAACAAGGCATCTGGTTTGTCCAATGTTATTGTTATGTCCATAAATAATCATATTGTAAAGATACAATAGCCTGTCTACTATAAGTTAAGATTTGTAAATAATGGTTATGTACAGTATCTTCTAGCTAGTGGGTGGTGTGTAAGAGAAATGCTTTAGTTGGTCATTCCATGACCCTAACAAAAACAGCCTTATGGACATTAGCTTAAGCCTGAAACATTTAAAATAGCCTATTGTAGCATAACATCGTAAAGATCCATACATTTGGGGACTTGCATCATCCTGCACTGTAGACAATACATGCAGCTCTTCTGAAAATGCATCACCTGAAAAAGCTTTTAGTGGAATTAAAAATGTAGGTTAGGCCGTTTTTTCACCGGATGACATTACATTACGAAAGTATAAATCTAGATGGCAATGCTATGGATTGAGTAATTGCATAGCAGACCAGTTTTATTTCCCTAATGGCGTTTTTGTTTTACAATAACATGCAATGCTAGCTACAGACTGAAAGCTAACGGTGCTGAGCTTGTGACGCAGGCCAGCTAGCTGCTGCTGCGGGTAAAAAGAGCTAACCAGGCTAACGCAATGTTAAGGCTCTAGCGTTAGTTCAAAACACTCCCAGTCTATTATACAGAACAGTCATTGATAGTATACGCACAGCTCATCATGTCGTACCTCGTTACGCCATAATAAGGCTGAATGTTCTGAATCTGCTGCTCGTACAGATGACAGCAGTTAGCTGTTATGCTTCTAGTGATCAGCTGAGTGATTGACGAGCTCGTCTTAAAGGGACAGTAGTCTACAGTAAGGTCTTGATTGAAAGACTAATATTCACTATCTATTTGCAAAAGAAAAATAAAAGTGTATTTATAAGCATAAAGTAAATACAAAACCTTGTGAGAATTGAAATAATCCTTTACTGATTGTAAAAGACAATTGGCAATTTGTGGAATTTGCTAGAACATGTAAATATGTGCATAGAAGGGTTTTACAAAGAAATGTGAACTTAAAAAAGTGAAACTTTTTCTTAAAAGAATAGTACAAAGACAGCACTGACAGACAACAACGAAAGATTGAATAGAGTCATAATTTTGTCATTCAAAAAAGTCCAGTCAAACCAGGATGTAACAATTCTCTCAGACATTCATAATGGCGTACAAATGTCCAATTTCCATACAGTCGTTCTCACATAATCAACTGATAAAAATTCAAAAATAATAAAAAAATAAAACTATTGAGTTGGACCCATCAGGGGCTTAGAGAGGACATGGCAGTGTAAGAGCGAAACTGAAAGCTGGATATTTTTAGTAGCTTTTATCACAGTCATAGTAACATTTTCATGTTAACTAGTTTGCGAGTTCAGCCTAAAAAAGTAGATCGGAATTGAAATACAACTTAAATTTTAACTTATTTGATCATCAATCTTGATGACAGAAATCAAGACGTGTTATTTAGGGCTGCACAATTTTAGAAAGGTTCAAATCATCACTTTTTCTGATATGTATTGCAAGAAAATAAGGGAAATGGATCCTTCCTTTAAATTGGTTTTCTCCGAGGTTTCCTCAATTTTTTTACCATGTGGTTTTTGTTTTTTTGGGTTTTTTCCTCGCCGTAGAGGAAGGTCTAAGGATGGGGGATACTCTAAGCTTGTTACTCTAAGTGATTTACTTATTCACGGGTCATTACATCTGGTTGAGACATTTCATTCGTGTGTGAC
>OMNZ01091750.1:0-26206 GCA_900303255.1 Lesueurigobius sanzi | reverse complement strand
TTTCCTGCATGGTCCTTTTTTCTTGATCCCTTTATGGATGTTCTTGATGTCTTGTCGTGCCTCTGGATGTAATTGGTTTTGTCTATGACCTGTAAGCAACTGTAAAATATGCAGTGTTGTTCCTTTCATAAATGCATTCTAATGCACTCCACATCTCAACCTTTTGTCTTGAGATTTTTAATTAGTGTTTTTAATGTTTGTGTAAGTGACGTTCACGTCACGTGCAACAGATGACTCACGTGACCTACGAGTATTGAAGTCACCTGTGTTCAATCAGTCTTAATCTGTCTGCCCTGACGAAGACCTAGAACAGGTCGAAACGCGTTGGCGATATGTCCCGGTAAAATAAAGGATTTTTAAGTCAGCAGTGCCTCGGACCCTTTCTTTTTTTGCAACAATAGAGTGGTTTTCTCTCTCGTGGATCCTGGAAGAGCACCTTCGTGACTACTCTCAACCCTAGCAGCACTCACCACCCTCTCTCATTAAATAATGACTTGTTATTTAATTGTTTAATATTTATTTCTATGAAGAAAATCCAAGACGAGTTTATTTGTAGAGCATAATTTGTAGACAAGGCAATTCCCAATTTCGGAATCAGCTTGGTTGCCATGGTGTCCTGTTGCAGTCAGCAGTTAGAACAGCGGCCGGTGGGACAAATCCCTGTTACAGCTGCTTGGTTTTGCATTAAAGCGCTGCTAATAATGTGAACGGCAGTAAAAACAAGTAATACACAGCACAAAAACTGACCTTAGAGCTTTGATGGTGAGGTAAGTTTTTGTTCTGTATATTCCTTTCCATTTTCTACCTGTCAGTTGTCACAGCAGTTCTTAATAATAATAAGATTACGCAGATAGATACAGTATATAGTGGAAATGTGCAATCAGAAAACAAAGGTGAGTGATAAAAGAAAAAACAAAGGTAAGAATAAAGATATCGAACATAAGAAATACTACAAATTTACATTAAAATGAAAATAGAGAATTACAATGTGGGAGGAGTGCCTTGGTTCTTCATTTTTCTCTTAAGTTTCTGTTCCCCCAATGCCAAAGAGTACCTTCCCCCCAAAAAATACTTTTGGTACTGACTTCCTGAGCACCTTGTGTCCAGTTTCTCTCATAAGAAATACTAGCTTTATGAAGGAAACAAAAAAGTAATATTAGCGCAAAAATATTTATACTATGAGATCAGCTCTAACAGCATGTGTTTTGCTCATATCACTGGTGTACATTTTTAAGCCACCCATGTTGCTGTCTGCATATCATCTATTATTTCCCCCAACTAAATACCCTTCCTCCTGCATGAGCATACTGGAAAACAAACAGGCACTCATTAGCATGTGTGGCCCGTTGGTGGTAAACGCGCTTATTTCCACATGAGTGCAATGTAAGAATGGATTCCACCGGGACAGTCGAGGTAGGTGGGCCTTGCCGGTTCTCTTCATGTAGATTTTAATAGGGACTTAACAAATGCAAGTGGACATGCACAACATTTTCTGGCTCATGGGGGTCATGTTGATACAGTGAGCACTTGTTAGTGGGTGACTCACTGTACTAAGTCTCTTGGGTGGCCACAGATATTAATTTTCCCTCCGCATTTTCCTATAACTGCTAATTGGTAGATTGTGACAAATGTGGAAAGCTGTCTGCCAGAGCTGAGGTAATGTGTAGAGTTCAAATAATGCTTCTGTGCACATAGCTCTATGAAGTGATGAGAGCGTCCAGTAATTACAGGCATAATCAAAACGGTCAGGGGGCTATTCTGATCAAGGTTTTGTTTACTGTCTGCTTCCGTTGCTGGATCACTAGTAACTGGCCCACATCATTCTTTGTCTGACCTGGGGACCTCAGTACATCTTTAGCCCAGTTGCTCATCTATGCACTATTTGTCAATGTAGTCTACCTAAACTCCCACTTTATATTTTTTTCTGGCCTTTGGAACCTAAGAGGTGTTAGGTCTCTATTATTACTATCATAGAGAAAAAAAAACTCATAGAGCAATGCATTGTAGGCCTTTCTCTTTTGTAGCCTACACTCATTCTTTTACCCTCAAGATGGCAGCATGAGTGTTATAGAGCTGGGAGTTCCTCAGAAATAGGGCTGGTACCTTAAAAAATGGCAAAAGTTCCGTTTTAGTCATGATTATGCCATGTAGCAGCTTGTTTTGGAGCTGTGTTGAAATGTGTGTGTTTTTAGCCTATATAAAATATCATACCAATATTGATATTGCAAACGTTAAGACAGTTCAGAAATCATAAACTACTCAGAAACAGTACACAGATGTGTTTTTTTTTTATTTTTCTCAGATTTACTGTGTGAAATATGAATGATCTAAATTACCCATATAAACAAATGTCCGTGGCAACATTTGATGGCTA
Organism: Lesueurigobius sanzi; assembly: GCA_900303255.1. Taxonomy (NCBI): domain Eukaryota; kingdom Metazoa; phylum Chordata; class Actinopteri; order Gobiiformes; family Gobiidae; genus Lesueurigobius; species Lesueurigobius sanzi. Next base: position 23,832 of record OMNZ01091750.1, on the reverse strand, counting down.
CTGCGTCTGTATTCAGGCCTTCATATGCATAGATCACTGCTGGACCTGGTGTGTATTTATAATGAATATTTTATCATATTTTCAAAGCAGAAAAACAACCCTGATCCTGAATCAGCATCCTGGATTTCCCTACACCACGTCGTAAACGGAGTCGCCACTGAAGGGACGCCAAGAGAGGAGTAGTGATGTCTCACTCTGCCTCCCCAGTACCATTATTAGTGACCGATGGGGTCTTCGCGAGCTCCTAACATTTTGTCAGTATTCATTTCTATTTTGGCCAACTTTGATAATACTGTTTTATAGTGAAACAAATACTAACGTATTCTCTGCGTTCAGTCTCAGCAAAACCTCGTGAGAATAGGACCCCACTTTCACATACTCTGCTGCAGAGACGATCTTTGCATACGGCGCCGTGTTTACAGCGAACACGACAGACTGCAGACTGACCGAGGGGGACTGTGCGTGTACCTGTCCAATTAATCTGCACAACAGTGTTATTTGCTCGACTAGTTTCGACGGAGGACGTTTGATATCTTTTGGACAATGAATAAGCTGAAGCTATACATTCTTATGCACCATCCATCGCGGTTATGAAGGTGAATTACACCAGTCACTACAACAGCGCAGTGTGCTTGTGCATGATGAGCGGCTGAGGAGGAGGAGGAGAAGGAGGCTGCGGTTTCAAACTGCATTTATCCTGAATATTTTGAAGTAAACGTCGCAATTCTCAGACAAAGACACTGTGAGCTATTAATATGGTACTGTATGTTCTCAGTGACCTCTCTCGTTGCAATTTCAAGGGCCTGACCCGTTTTTTGTTTCCTGAGAACCCTCCAAGAACGGCACGCTGAACGCTTTTTTCCTCCAGAAATGGACAGAAGATGCGGATTACAGGGGAATCTCCACCGCTAATTTAGTCGTATTGTTTTGTCCATATGCGTCAAAGCGGTTCTACCTTTGTTTGGAATAAATGAACAATGAATGCATATGTTCAAGAAAGTGGATAGATTCAATGTTTTGGAACACTACTGGACTTCCATCAAAAACGTGAGCGAGCTACCCTGCTAGCCCGTCTGTGGAAGCTATTAGCTCTATTAGCTGGCTAACAGCTAAATGGTACTGGCTGGAGATTAAAACGCTGGTTAGTGAGTCAGGGCACGGCCCGTCGACATTTGGTCCGCTCAGTTTATTTATTTGATATATACCCTAGGAGGCTTTATTTCCCCAGGAATGAGGTCTCTGGTGGAAAGGAGCCGCTTGACCTTGTTTTGGGGTCTGATGCTGGGTCTGTCGTCCTGCCTCCGGCCCGCCACCGCAGAGAGTAAGTCACTCGTGCTGCTCCACACTACTACTGCACATGGGAACACATGGGAAATGCGGGAAAACAATGGGATCCAAACTACTTCCACTCACAATGTGTTTCATCACTCTTCATGAAGCACATTGTCTCTGTAGTATTTTTTTGTTATTCAATGTTGATACCAGGCAATTGTTTGTTTATTGTTACTTTCCAACCGTACTAGTCACAATAATGAATGAAATTATTACATGAGGGAGAGATGAACGTCTAAAATGTTTATTTTTATGTTTATACACTCTACATATGTTTACTTGGTGACTTGTTAGTGGCCTATTTAACAAAACATATTAGTCATAAGCCCTATTATGACAACAAACTGGATAAAGAAGGACCTACTGTATATGCATAATGTGTCTATCTATTTGTGCTGGAAATATAATACTTCAGATGAGAGTTGATGAACAAGGACCAACAGCTTGATTATTAGAGTGCAATTTGTATTAAGTTCATAGCCTAATTATTACAGTCAAATGCCACAGCATAACATGCCATTGGAGTATTATTATTAATGTTAATAATAACAATTACTATTTATTATTCATGTATTATTGTTATTATTCTTTAAAGGTCTTCCTAAAAGTCTTCCTGGTTGTCCCCATTCATTAGGACATGTTAGGCAAAGAGGGTGTTAAGGGGGAGGTTGAACCAGGGTCTGGGTATTAAAATAGAACAGCCTGGAGTACATTTGCACGCAAAACAGACCAAGTTTTGTTGATTGGAAAGAGTGAGGAGCTTGTGAACTGAATGTTATGGGGTTTGCTGTTCACCCTGGTGGTTACACGTAAAACCTGTGAGCAGCAGCAGGAAGGTTCACCCTGGGAAGTCCAGCATTTATTCTAACTCTGGGGTGAAGCTGTCTAAAGCTTCCTTGTGTGGCTCAACCCTAAGCATTCCTGCTGGTTTACTCTGTCATTTGGGACTAGAGGGCAGCAGTAAGTATGTATTCAGCTTGGCAGCTCTAGATACCAAGTAAGTTCTGCCATTAAAAAAAAAATATATATATATACTGTATATATATTTTAAAGCTGCTCATCTTCCCACTCTTGTGTGTAAAAGTATTCATGAAAACCTTTCCTGTTAAGCAGTCACAAATGAAAACTAATGAACTTCTTGGAGTACGGAAGGGCTCCAAATAATGTGGCTACGTTTTCTACCCATTTATTTTTCTTATGAGCCTTTTTAAGAATGTCCACTGATCATTTTCGCATGGTGTGGCTGCTGCTGCCAGCGGAGAAAAGGTTATCATAAGTAAATAAAGTGATCTGGAGCTTCATCAAAGCTGTGGAGATATGCTTGTGTACTCAGCTGTTTCAAAAGTGTCAATGTGGAAGAGAAGGAGAGGGTTATTAGGCTGCTACACCTGCTCTTGTTTTCACTTTGCATCTGCACAAGATTTTGTTTAGGATTTTCATTAGTGTGGTCGGAAGCAGTTCCCATGAAATATGGCTATGTTGGCTTTTCTGTGAGGCCAATGAGGGTGAAGCGTTCAGGCAGTGGTGATGTAACACTACAGGGCAGTGTGTCTCTTTACAAGCTTGGCTGTGAGAATTGTATTAACAGGTATTCAGCGCACTAGGGGCTGCTGACAGTGTGCACTGACAAGTAGATTACAGAGGAAGACATAACCGTCATACCAGCACTGTCCATGTTAAATCACACTCCAGTTCAGTACTTGAATGCTTTCCCACCAAATCATGGCAGTTAGATTCACATTTGTTAAATATATATATATATATACATTAATGTTTTTAGCTCAATAAACCCATCTGTATGTTTATTTATTTTATTGTTTTTAAACTTAAAACATATTGATTTGGTGGATAATAATTTGGGATTCTAAATTTGGCCTTTGTTGAAGTAAGAGCTAAAGTTCTATTGTGGGGAATTCTATTGAGCAATTTAACAACTTAAATTGGGTCCTTTGAACCAAAACCTCTAAGATCTATGAGCTTCAACTCCTCTTCTTGTCTTTTAGTCTAAAGAGGAGGCATCTGTGTCCCCATTTCTGTGTCCATACATAGTTAAAGTTTATGGGGCAGGATTAGGGCTGTAGTAGTGGGACAACCTGCTAGCCTGCTGGTGTGAGTTTTCCATGAGTCACTCGCCTTCAGCTTTTGAAGTATAAATCCTCCTCACAGTCATGTGCGATAATGGCCTCCATGTTTCTGTGGGCGTTCTTGGGGCTTTGGGCTAAGTATTGCTTGGAGCCAGACACAGGTGGGAGGAAACTTAGAAATGCAAACATTCCACCTTTCAAAGCTGCACATTTGAGTTTGACTGGTCAGGTATCTGATAGCCCTTTTCAAAGGGACTCTTGAAACCTTGTTGTATTTTTCCTTACAAACACTGTACTTTGGGAATGGGTTTGTGTACACACGTTTAATAAATGGTTTCTTTTGTGGAATAACTACTGTCAATGCTTTGATTTTTAAAAAGGCATTAAAAGCTGGCACAAAAGCCACAATCACCAGACACCTAACCTTTTTATTGAATTTGTCAATTGAGCTTGAATAGATTTTACTCTAGTGTTTACCTTATCACAATCTTTTATGTTGGCACTGAATATGAGAATGGAATAGCAAACATGTTACTTATATCAACAATGTCATGCCTCAACTGCAACGTAAATATTTTCAGTCAGATAGAAATCTTTTATGTAATTGTTTCTGCTGATGTGATTTATTGACTCTGTGTAATGAACCTTTGGATTATAATTATATATTTAAAAAAAAAGCATATGTGAAAAATATGTTTAAAAAAAAAAACTTTTTATTTTATGTCTCTTTCAGTATGTGGCCCAGGCATTGACATTGGAAATGACATCAGTGAATTCAAACGTCTGGAGAACTGTACAGTTGTGGAGGGCTACCTGCAGATTCTTCTAATAGGAGATAAAAGTAACAACAGCACAAACCAGGATGTCTTCCGCTCACTCAGCTTCCCCAAACTCACCATGATCACAGATTTCCTGCTGCTGTTCCGTGTGTCAGGCCTGGACAGTCTCAGCAACCTCTTCCCAAACCTGTCCGTCATCCGCGGGCGCAACCTCTTCTACAACTATGCGCTGGTCATCTTTGAAATGACCAGCCTGAAGGATATCGGCCTCTACAACTTGAGAAACATCACCCGCGGCGCAATCCGGATCGAGAAGAACCCCGAGCTCTGCTACCTGGATTCTATCGACTGGTCCCTCATCATGGATGCAGAGTTCAACAATTACATTGCGGGGAACAAACAGGCAAAGGAGTGCAGCGATATTTGTCCCGGCATCATGGAGAACCAACCCCAGTGCAAAAAGACAATCTTCAATGATAACTACAACTACCGCTGCTGGAATTCAAATCACTGTCAGAAAGGTAAGTGCGCCCAATTTAATGCCTCGTCACACATTTGAATTGCACCAGTACATTAATGTCAGAGGCATATGCATCATGTTCACTGAATACTAGCCTGGCCTTTGCCATCCGTAAACTCCAACAATTTTTATTTCCCTACATGTACGTCTGGGTCTGATCTCAGTGGGTGTGTTAACATCGGTTGAATTGAGTTGGACCATTCAGCGAGCGGGGGAGGCGGGAGTTGTAGGTGACATCAGGCATATGCAGGAAATGATAATACGGATGGCTAAGGCCAGGCTAGTGATTGGGTAAAATCAGATCCAATCGTTTCAAACTTTAAAAGGAGTTGACCCTCCCACCTCAAAAGGGAGATCAGTTGCGTAGGGCCAGACCCTCTGTACGAAATGAGTACGAGGGTATGGTAGGACCAGGCTAACTGAATACAGGCTCCCCTGAAAACTCTGAAGATTCAGATTCAGAAAACTTTATTGATCCCATAGGGCAATTCATATGTAGAAGAAGAAGGTAGTTCTCAGTCGCTCTCTGTCATATCAAGTGTGCAAATGAGAACTCGCTGAGAGTGATGATGTCACAGCCCCAATCTGAACACTGGTTGGCTAAAGGTCAACTCCCTCATGTTCGTTTTATACTATGTTTAGATAAATAATGGTCCATTTTACTTTAGAGTGCACCAGAATAGGGCAGGGCGATATGACCTGAAATCAATATCACGATATAAGAAAGAAATATCACGATAACAATAGGATAAAATATTTCAAAATCCTAGCTTAAATTTTTTCTTTTTTTTTCTTTTAGCACCATGCTAATTTTGTTGCAAATTTGATCTACTCAAGCAACAAACATCCTTCAATTCATTTCACGTTTTAAGCAGCTGCCCCTAAAGCCTCCACAGTCAGTGTTTATGCTGCTGAGTGGAGTTGAGCGTAGCATTAGCTGGTCCTGACTTCAGTCTAAATCAGCTGAGTGCACATGCTAATTATATTGCAGACGACGATATCCTAAATTCATACCCTGATATCGATATATGATACGGCCCAGCCCTTCACCAGAGTTGCATCAGAAAACTACAACATCCAACAGTTACCAGAAAGTTGAAATAGGACTAGACTCGTCCTCTGTTTAATCATGTACGGATCATGAACACTGCATCATTCTTGACCCACTAAATCACAAGACCCTTCCATACACCCTTCGTCTGGGAGAAACATCCAACTATTGATTTTTATTCTTGTTTATCATTTGCAGCAACCTGGTGTTTTTGTATTAAAGCCCAAACAGGCTGGGCTGTGTTGTTTTCACCTGCCTAATTAAGCCTTTACTCTTTATGTCACTTAATTAAAGCAGAACCTGAAGAGATGCAGTCCCTGTTTACTACTGCGCGCTGTTTGCAGCATCTTGTTTGTGCGATCAAATTTTCGATGGTGTCTTTTGGCTGACTGAGTGTGCAAGTCTGGCTGAATGGTTTCCCTGGTGACTGGCGCCTTGCTGCAGATTCAGCATGTTGATGTTTTCAGTCTTGTGACATGGAGCAGTTGCAGCACACGCAAAGCCCTGCACTGCATGAAATATGTTCACACAGGCTCTACAAGACGCGCTAATCATAGACAGGAGTATAGCCTTGCAGTAATGGTAAACAAGAGACCTTACGGAGACGTAAATGTCTGACATTCGTATGCAGTATCCCTCCCTATTTATGTGGTTGGTAGCAGCGAATAGTAAGAGCAAAGGAGGTGTGAGAGAGCAGGCCGCTTGGGGACAGGTGGAGGAGACGTAGCAATTACCAACGTTGTCGGTAATAAACAGTTTACAATAAAAGCCACCAATAAAGTTTTGACATTTAGGCCGTGTAGAGCAAGAACATTGCCTTGTTGGTCATCCATAAAATCTTTCTTCTCTTCTCTTGTACTCATTAATGCTCTGTCCCCAAAATGTGTTTAAAGTGGGAAACTGCCTTCATGTCGCAACCTTTTTTTCCACAGACAGGGTAATACCACTGCCACTGCAATCCTATTCCCTTTAGTCAGTTCTTATGAGACTTTTACAGATCAGGCTTTAAGAATCAGTAACAACCATCCCAAGCTTTTCATGAATGTTTGGCCTCTCAGTGGCTGTCACTGTATCAAATGACATGCATAACGACCTCTCTGCTTGCCAATGCTACTCTTGACCTGACTTGGCACCAAGGTCCTTTTCAATAACTTGATTTTTCTTTTAACTTTAAAAGCTTTTGTATGCACTTCTATTACAGGTGCTGTGATTCCTACATTTTTACAACATCTACTGATTATCTATTGATAATCAATAATGAGTACAGTAGCAAATAAAGTTTCACCGTTATTACTAAGCACTTATTAGACAAACTACTAAAATACTTTCATAGGCAAAAAATCTTCAGTCTTCATCTGTACTCTGTAGTTGAAGGAGTAACCTCTAAGTCCCTCCTCCTCCTAGGTTATTCCTCCTTCTGGTTTACTCTTAAGAGACACACAAGCGTGCTTAAGTCTTTATTAAGCTGATGACGATCTTTGGACTAAGATCGAAACGTCCTACACTTCAACTACAGAGTACAGATGAAGACTAAAGAGTTTTTGCCTACGATGGACAACTCCTGTACGACTGAGAACCTACACAAACATACTAAAATACTTTTATTGATGCTGATGGGCAAAGTACAGCGATGCTCTTCCCGTAACTCTTAATTCAACTGGTACATAAGCAGTTGTGAATGTTCCTTGGGAGAATTCCCACCACCAGGACATATCAGTGGCCTATGAATCAGAATGAATGTCTTACAAAGACTTCCACCCTGATGTAAATGGTAAATAAATGGTAAATGGTCACATTTATATAGCGCTTTTCTACCTGCTTTAGGCACTCAAAGCGCTTTACATCAAGGAACCACTCACCCATTCAAACCCATTCATACACCAGTGTATGCAGCCACTGGAGGCAAGGTGGGTGAAGTGTCTTGCCCAAGGACACAACGACAGTTTACACCTGCGGGGATCGAACCGCTAACCCTCCGATTACAAGACGACCCGCTCTACTACTTGCGCCACTGTCACCCCAAATGTGTGTGATGTGACTTTTAGTTTTGTGTCCTGGAAAACATGGGTACTTAGTTTCGATTAGAGAGTCTGGTGAATGACTAACTTTTTGGCTCAAATGAATGAGAGAGTTTCTTATGGCTCGCTGACAGTGTTCTTCTTGATGATCTATAGATGATGGCGGATGAGGCTGTTGTCATTATGAGTCACTTTGGAGGGCGCATGAAAAGAGCTTTGGCTGAAATGACTCGTAGATAGAAGATAGTCATTTGTTGTTTGTTTTTTTTGTGCCCTGGTAAAACTGTGAATGGAATTATGAGCTCCATGGATATATTTGTTATTAGTCTGTCGTGGTGGCTTGCCTGTATCGAGCTTCAGTATGTAATCTTATGTCTTTTGTACATGTTAGTCTTGCTCACAGACCTCATGTTGTGCTGGCATACAGGCCGACTTGTCCCGATGCGGCCCCACTTTAAAAATGGCTGTTTTCCGCGTTGTTTTTTTATTATTATATTTTTCACATTTCAGTCACTTTCTAGTTGCCTCCCCTTTTTGCCTGTGGAATCGTCTGTAAGTGTTTTGTTTTGTTCAGAAGTTGTAGGCGCTTACCGAAAAGCCATGTTTGTGCATGCTGGGAAGTGGGAAGCAAACAAACCGTCTCACCCAGGTTCACTCTTCAGCTCCGGCTCTCTAAGCCACATACGCTCACAAGCTCGGCAGCACGGGGGGAGTTTTTTTCCACTGTTTTGCATCATGGTCTGAGGAGATGAAAGCACATCATTAAGTATAAAGTAGGTCTTCTGGGATTTACGGGAACTGTTTTTACGCATGTTGTTCGCAACTACGGCCTGTTGAGTCACTTTCTATATGTGATATCTGACTGTGCAATGTTTTTTGGAAAAGATTCTACCCACTAAACTGCACTAGTAGTGAGACTAGTTTGTGCATTTTCCCTTTATGACACAATAATCAGGACACAAAGCATGTGTGTATCATCTAAACAGAATAGTTAAATCTACCCATACGTAATTTACCTTTTTAATGTGATAATAAAGCACCAACGGGACGAAAACCTAAAGTATTGTACACACTTTTACCGTGCAACAAAGAGGGCAACAAGGTTATCTCACTGACACTGTGACGGGCATGACAGTGATTAGGATTTAGGATTCATTGTCCTGCTTGTGTCTGTCTAATCTCAAATATATTTAGCTGTATGTCACTATGTACTGTACAGTCACCCAGGAGTATGTGCTAGGTGGACAATCAGGAGATTAATGAGGCACACTCTCCACGAGTGACCGGCAAAGATGAGATTAAACAATGATCTCTTGCTTACTCAGAACACCTCTTAGTGAGCATTATGCTAGGAAGTTTTAATCACTTATTTCCTTGTATTGTGGCCATTGGAGTGTCACAATTACGTTTGCAATTTATGTTTTAACTAAGCAGAGTTGGCATTTGAGAGAGACACCCCATGGAGAGTTGGAGACGGGATATTTTGTTACTTGACATTAAGGGCCCTGTACCAGATTTTATTTTATTTTATTAGTACTAGTGTGGAATAATACTCTGCTTTTACAGTAGGGTTGCACAACAAAATTATTGCGGTTAACAATGTTGTCACAGTATCTGCCATTGCTGAACTGACTATGGATTATATACTTAAGCGATGATTATGAAAAAATGCTAACTGTGCCTCCTTTGTTTATTATCACTGCCCTAGTATTGCCAGCAAAATATACTTATAAAACTTTAAAGTTGTTGTGAGACAGACTTTTACAGTCATAGGTCTGAAGATCTTGGATGTTAGGAAAGTTAAAAATGAGTTCAGACTAGGCCAGTCACGACATCTTTTATTAAGGAGGACGATATATCGTCTCAAGCCTAAGCTTGTCTTGCAAGCTTAGGCTCCTTTCATGCAAGAAAGCAATACAAGGTTCCTTACAGAAAGAACAATAAAAACAACATTTAACAATAAGAAACAGTGAAAAAAGCAATCAGTAAAAACATAAAAACGACCATTACCGTTAAAAAGTAAAGACTACAGAATAAAAAAAACTGTGTAAATAGTGTTTTTCACCTTGATTTGAACACAATCCGTGTTTGAGCCGCCTCACATCCTCTGGAAGCGAGACCCTCGTCGCAGAGAACTGAAACGCAGCCGCACCACGTTTAGTCCTGACTCTGGAGACCAACAGGAGTCCATTCCCCGAGGTTCTCAGAGCCCGGGAAGGTTTGTACGGCACTAACATATCAGAGATGTACTTTGGTGCTAGACCATGAAGAGCAGGGGTGTCCAAACGTTTTTCATCGAGGGCCACATATTGAAGTGGGTACGGCATGGAGGGCCACAGATCGGTGGCCAGTGCAGTGCAAAATCAACTGGGTTGATTTAATGAGAGGTTTAAACCTTCCCCCCACACCTTTAGTTAGTCTGGAACCTGTCTCACAATTAAAATAGAGTTTTTGAGGTTTAATTGTGCAGAAAACCTGTTAAACCTGCAGAAAAACTTCATCTCTGACAACATGTGCCAATTCAACAACGCGATTTTGGGCCACCAAAAATTGGTCTGAGGGCCGCATTTGGCCCCCGGGCCGCACTTTGGGTATGCCTGATGAAGAGACTTGAAGTAAAGCTATTTTAAAATCAAGCAACACATGCCTTTATCGAATTTATGTTATCGTCATGTTATGTTGTGTTATGTTATGTTACCAGTCAAGCGATTAGTCGTTAGAGTAATCATTGTGACTGCCGTAGTTTGCGCCACAGCCAGCAATATGACTTGCTCTCTTTCATTGTTTGCAACATTTTTTTATTTTTTATTTTATTCATAGGGCTTGTAAAATTTGTGATTTACTTTTGCATCTTTCATTTATTGGGGCCGCAATATAGGCCCCATCCACACGAAGACGAGCTCAGGCCTAAACGCAAATGTATTCTATGAAACCCATGTATCATCAAAGTGAAGCCGGTGTTTTGGGGGTCTGAAAACGAGTTTACGTTTACGTAGCTCCTTTGTTATTGCCTCTCCGCAACTTTTCCTAAAGCAATGACGTCACAGCGGCATCTACTGACCTTATAATGGCTTTAAATGCACTGCCCCTCACCGAGATACTGCTCCTCCCCTTCATCACGAGCAACAGGTGACACACAAAGCAAAGCCCCAAGGAAATGTCCTCCTCTGTCTGTGTTTTTGGACTGACAGCAACAGTCCGTTATCTGGCACACTTCTGCTCTCGTCCTGTGAGGTTTCAAACATGAATTCCACCTCTTTGTCTCTTCTCCAGAGTAGTTTCATAATCACTGTGATGTGTCTGTTTACATTAAGGAAAGTTTACTGCACATGTGCCATCTACAGTCTTGTACAGTCACAGCGCCACACACAGGCCTGGCAGCGTATCCATGCACAAGTCTCCATGTGGATGCACACATTTACTGAATGGGCTCCATGTTTACAGGGAACATTTTTGAAATTATATGCGCTTTGCCTTCGTGTGTAATAGCCATAAACTGTTCAAAACCGGGGCTATGTGATTCATACATTTTTGTGGCTTTGTAGAATACTATACACCAAAGTGAATTTTTCCAGATGAGCAATGGTTTCCTGTATTTCCAATCAGGGGCTGTGCTTGTATTTGATGTGTTTTTGACTTGCGAAGATTGTTACGAAATCTTTTGTTATCACCAACACTTGTGTGCAGGTAAAGTTACCAGTCAGCGGTTTATTTAGGGCTCAAGAGCAACTTTATATGACATTATGTGTCAACCCAAGAAAAGAGGACTCCCCATGGCAACGATGACAGGGCCATGTGAGAATCCAATAATGTCACAGCGAAAAGGGCCACAGTAAACTTTTACTATTACTTTTACTCATGAAAAAGAAATTCTTCTGCATTTCTATGGAACTTTGCATATATGTTTTCCAATACTACAATAGCGAATGACACATGATGACTACCCCCTTGCTCTCACCAATGGCCTGGAGGCTGTCAGGATGAATAATTATAGGGATGCTTTGTAAACTAGGCACATCCATGACTACTTTTGGGGAGCTGTCACACCCATCCATGGAATTCCTGGAAGGGAACATTATGGCTTTGGCTCTATTTAAGTTCCTACTGTAATTATGTGGCCTTTAATTGGGCTCTGTTAACACTGTGAGATTGGGATGGTACTCAGGAGCCACTCATTTCTTGATTGGGGTGTAGTCCTGTTTTTGTTAAATGGATAACTACTGGGCAAAGTGTTGATTGGGCATTAACTGTTCATTAGCAGAGATCCTTGTTTCGAAGCAACTTTTTTTTCACCTTCCGTTTTGGCGTTTTGTTTGACATTTGTTTAGTTAATTATAAGTCCGTTACAAAACCTACAAAACGTAAGGATCTGTTTTTTGTAAAGGTCTTTGTTTCAAATGATTTAGTTTTAGATTTATCCAAAACACAAGGGGCCTAAAAAGGGACATTAGTTTAGTCTATTATTTTACTAATGAGGCTCGGACTGCATTCACCCTTTTATTCAGAAACAATTTCTGGAAAGTTTGTTTACGCAGCATTATTATTCATTCACCAGGCGGCCACACACTGGCTTGTGTTGCCTTGGGGGAGGCTGATATTACTCTGTTAGCCTGGCTTATCCCATCCACATTAAAAGTGGTGGTTGTAACAGTCTGTTTGCCACTGTCCTTCAGTTGCAGCTTCAAAAGCTTTTCTTCAAACTTTCTTTTTTATACCATGCCACTGGATTTGGAAGCTTCTCCATTTGCACTCACACACAAAGGGCTGGGCAATAAAAAAAATATCATGAAAAGTAATCACTTTTTTTGTCCTATTGATTGATCTCAATTTCTGATTCAATTTCTTTTTTTATATTAAAATCGCATAAACTAGATTTGACTATTTATTCATGACAATTGACGAGGTGTATACCTGATGAATGGAGGGCTCTGCACACCTAAGTAGGCGACAGGTGTGTAGGAAAAGATCATACTTGAAATAAAGGAAAGCTCCCACACACTGTCTAACACTGTTTCAGCTTTTATTGCAAAGTTTCGGTCACACAGACCTTCGTCAGCCCCTTCCGCTTAGTCTTTTTATAAGCTCGGGGACTGCCCCCATCAGACAGCATACAATAAAGTTTCATATGATTATAGTACCTCACAAAATACAAAAGTACAAAAAAATCAGCCTTAACACCACAAAACTTCAAGAAATCATGCCTTAACAGCATACATAATATGTAACCGTTTGGTTCATAATTATAATAAATTCATCATGATTATTTACAATAAAAAAATATTATTATCAAAATTGACATCCACGAGATGTATACCTAAAATATATATCTTTTTTTTAATGGAGGGCTAGCTTCACGCTGCTTCTTTTAGCCATCCCCATTGTTCAAATGCTGCTCCGATGTTTACTGTAGTTTTAGACCTGCGTCGGTCTGACTCCAGTTTAGATCGTTTTGCTGCGCTCGAAATTAGTTTCTTGTTTTTTCTGTACTCGAGGCCGGTCTCTTCATGGTTTGCACAGAATCCATCCTTCATTTTCAAAAGTTACCTCCCGGTTGGCGTCTGCTGTGTTTACAGCGGATAAACCGAAACCTACCTGCTGCTTGTGCACGCATTACGTCACATGTGCTGGTGACTTTTGGAGTGACCGAACAGGCTTAAAGCGGCATTAGTGGTGAATGTGTCTGGGCTCAATCTACAACTTGGGCATGTAGGGGGTGGATAAACTATAATTTCAAACAAATAAAAATTTAACTCCAGGACCATTTATCACACACAAATTGTTCATTAAACTCCTCCAAACCACATGCTGTTCCCTTGACAATTATTGAGATTGAACAAAGTAGAGATTGCGATTTTAATTATTGCCTATTAATTGCCCAGGCCTTACATAAAGCATTTCTCCGAATGGTTTATGTTTGCCCTGCTACACCTGTCAGTCCCATCCTGTACATTCAGACTTAAATACTACGGATTAACCAACACCACTCTTTACTGGTATCGGGTCCCTATTAAATTCCCATCTCTATTAAAAACCTAGTGTAAGTCAGGAGATTAGCTAGCATTTTGAAGAAAACATGTCTGCAAGGTGGATGACATTGCTTTTGCCTAAGGACACAATGACAGTATACAATGCTGGTAACAGGAAGCAACCATGGAGTCATCTTGAACTAAGCTTCTGCCTTCCCAATCACTCCACCCGTTTCAGATTGAGCCTTTCGGTGGTGATTTGTCTTTGTTGATGGGTCACTGCAGTCCTCTCAATGTAGCTTCAATGTGAATCTTTTCATCTTCTATCAAATTCCAGAGATTTTTTTCTTCTTCCCACTCCGACTAAGCACACGCAACACAAACCCTTTGGAATGCAGACAATTCCATCTGAAGCCTTTGTGGTGGCGGCACTTAGAAAACGTTAACAGCTTTTAGAAGTCGTATCAGCTCCAATGATCTACTACAAGGATTGGAGGAAAACCAAAAGTCAGCTTTACAATTCTGACTAAGTGTTGCCTTTATAAAATCTCAGTCATTGCTTTCGCTTCATGTACTCAGTTCTGTAACATAATCCATGATATCAGTTCAGTTGTTTGTGAATGTGTTGCTGCAGGTGCGAGGAAGGTTTTTGTGATAACAGCCCGGCCTTTTATTGTCTGGAGCCTCTTGGGATCAGGGAATCTGATTTGTCTTGTCTTTTCCAGGTCACTCAGCAGGGGAATGCCAGGAATTCTTTTTCGTCTCCACTTATCCCGTAGTGTCAGCTGATCCCTCCAACGGTGTTTTTCTTTTACGGGACGTGCGAGGGTCAAAGCTGGCCCTGTTTAGGCTGCACTGTATTTTCTGATCGTAAACAAGGACATTTGTATGAGGGCGCGGCGTGAGTGTTTTAGACAAAAACCTTTGTGGAGCCATTTGTTTGTTTTTTTTACAAAAGGAGGTTCTTGAGTTCAAAATGCAGTTGAATCAAAATTAGGCTGAGAGCAATCTATCAGCCAAAGACAGAATGAGCACAAGAACATGCTTACTTAGGATTGTTCCTCATCATACAACAGCAATACTACTTAAAGTGCATATGACACATTAGGTGTTGATCATTTTATCTAGTTTTACATGATTTGTGATGTTTATTTTTTCACTTCCGTATTGGGCAGGGGCACGGGAAGTGACATACGTAGAGGTAAACAATATACCGTAATTTCTGGCCTATTGAGCACACCTGAGTGTTGGCTGCACCAACCAAATTTAAAAAGAAAAAAGAAAAGGCCTGTGTATAAGCCGCATGTGTGACATTGTAATATGGGGTGCGTACCTATGTTCCCACACCAGTCACGCGTCATGCTCGTGCCGCTGCTGCACCTTTCAGCCGCATGGTCAGCGTGCTCTTCAAAGAGCGGAGCGAGGAGTGCGCAAAGGCGGCTGAAAGAGACTATTTAATGGCGACGATCGAGGAGAGACAGGGGAGCCGCGCTGTCGGTGCTGCAGGTCAATGTCACAGGTGGGAGATGTAACAACTGCATGGTCTGATCTGTGTCAGTCGCACTCCCAAATCAATGACAAAAGTGTGTGGGTAAGGTCGGGTTTGTGCGTCGGTAAAATCAATGAATTAGCCGCATCGTTGTATAGGCCTCAGTTTTCAAGGCGTGTGTAAAAAGTAGCGGCTTATAGCCCGGAAATTACGGTAGATTGCCATGGCAATGATATTGTACTAATGAGAAATAAGTGAGTCAGAATCCTATCCTAACTTTCCCTCCATTACCACTTCACTGAAATTAAACTAGACTTTCCACAGATATTATCCAACAAAATAAAGGATTAAAACCTGTCCATTGCACTTAAAGGATGACCCACGTTGGGATGTCTCACCTTTAGTGGGAAAGTTCTTGTATGCTGCATGAGCAAAAACTCTCAATTTCTCTTCAAGGATGATAAATTAAAGTAACAATAATAGCAAAAACAAAGGGGCATGCCCTGACCAAAATTCCGCTGGATGGAAACGCATAGGCATCTATCTTTAATAAAGGACCTTTATTCCTTGGATGTGCCTTGGATTTTTTCCCACTGCGCGTTTCTTTTAAGGGTTTGTTTTTGCTTTTATTGTACTTTAAAAAAAAACACATCGACCAAGTGATTCAATAAAAGTGGGGGTCTGGATGGCTTATGCAGCAGAAGATAATTTATCATCCTAAACAGGGTTATGGTTAGGGTTAAATCCTAAACAGGACCCGACAACATAAATTCAAGACATGTCAGAGCTAGTCTGGCCATTGAAGTAGAAGCATAAGGCGCCTAAGAGCCAAGGTTACGGCTGTTCTACACAGATGGAGTGATTGACCGCAGTATGACCGTGTCAGCTAAAATGACAGCTACAACTATAATCAGTGTTTATTCCGAACAATGATACTTGATCTCTCACATTTTATTGTCTATCAAGTCAACAGAGTGCTCACTGATCTGTGTGTGCTCAGCTGTCACTGGTCTAGACACCTGGCTTTCCCTGTTATTGTTGTGTTGTGCTGCCGGGCAGTATGTCAGCTAAAGCCGCACTGTCACTACAGCCACTGTGTCTGCTGTGGACATCCTGCTTCACTGGCTTTGAAACAGGGGATTTGCAGTTAGCACAGCTCTCATTTTGTGTAATTATTATTTGCAAACAGTAGTCAATATCCAAAGACCAAGATTTGACATAAAGTGTTTTGCTACTGGCTTCTGTGACTTGTAGGAGGATACAAATGCAACAAACTGTCACACCTAGGTCTACAGAGAGTAGGTGCGCACTTAGTGGTGGGCAATATATATTATCTACATACAAGATAATATCAAAATTGTTGTTTGAGACAATATGCAAATTTACAATATCGAGGTCGAGTAGGGCAGGGTGGGTGGGGGCACATAAGACATTTCTTAGCTTTACTGCCAAGGCTTTCAACATTTTGCAACAAAAATAAGTCTGCACACTCTCCAGAACATTGAGTAGATCCCTCTAAATCCTGTGGCTTTAATTTGCAATAGAAGCAGAATAATAACAGTTTTAATTGTTGTGATGATTGGACCCAGCTCTCCCGGTGACTGGGGAGGGTTGTGAAAAGTTAGAATATTGTAACATGAAACATGTATCCTTCACATAGAACATGCTTTTAAACAAAAAACAGTATTGTTCATCCTTACTTTACTTCATAATCACCGAGTGGACAGACCAAGGTCCAGGTCCGGATCTCCAGACTTTAGTCCAGACCCCAAAGCATTTCCAATCTCTCAATATACTGTGCATGTCGGCTGAAAAAACAATGGGAATCAAACGACAAACAATACATTTAACAAATTAAATAAAGAAATGACGGATTAGGGCTGCAGCTGTCAAATATTTTTGTAATGGAGTATTCTATTGATTTTTTTCATTGATTAATTGAGTAATTGGATAAATTACACTTTTGTGTTTGTAAGCAACTATATCAATTGTGGGTTATTCTGTATCTCTATGCTAATGAATGCAGCTTTGTCCATATTTACCATTTATTATAAATGCCTTATGTGTGGTGAGGGTGAGAGATGTAACCTAGGTATGTGTGGGTGGGTGTGTGTCTTTCTGTAGCTCCACATGTGCGGGAGAGTTGAAGAGGAAAGTTATGCGAGTGAGATTTTGGTGCATTTGCCTCTTGTTGCTTATGCCTCATCACTATTCACTCATAATACAGGATAAAATGCATTATCTTGTAGAGCAGTGGTTCCCAACCTTTATTGTCTTGCATACCCCTTGAGCCTTTTATTGATACTCCCAAGTACCCCCTGCCTCAATGGTTTTGATGATTTAGTTAGAAAGTGAATGATTAAAACTCTTATTTATCAGTGTTTTAAATGGCTTTTCTTTGAACCTAAAAATGAAAAACACATTTGAGTTTTATCCTATTTCGTACCCCCTTCTAAGCTCTCACGTACCCCAGGTTGGGAACTACTGTTGTAGAGGCTCCCGCTTACAGAAGTGCCATTGATTTGAGGATGTTTTTTGTTCAGGTGCTGCAGAATTGTTGTCCAGCGTTGTCCACCTTACGTAAAATCGTCCCACACTTAAGACATTTTCTGTCTTTTTCGCAAATGATGTGCGTCAATTATTTCAGTCCGGGTGAAACATAACATAAGTAAACAGACTTTGGTGGATTAAACAAAGCCTCGAAGCAGGGTTTCTTTATAATCAAATTATTCGAGTTACTTGATGAATCGTTTCAGTCCTAAATATTATCCCCCAAAATATTGAGATATGAAAGTTTGTTAATATCACCCACCCGTATGCATACGTACTTATTTTTATTTTGTTACTAATTGTTCCTAAAAGTCTAGCCAGTAGCCAACATACAAGTTTTGGTGATGATCTTTTCGGTCAATCCCTGCCTGTTACCATACATCACTATAGTACTAGATGCATTTATTATCCAGAATTGTAAAACATTCATAGACTCACTATTTTTTGTTTTGGTTCTTGGTTCTTCCATTGCAGCTAGTATGACATCATTTTCTCATCACTTGTAATGTTTGATTCCGCTGATTGAAGCATTTCTAGCTGAAGGATGAGAAGAAGTTTCCTTTGTTATAAGATTGAGGTCAAGACCATCTGTTTATAACATGCTAACTTCCATTTAGCAAACCCTGTCTCATCCCTCAGCCCTCCACACAAATAAACACTGGCATTTCGGTAATGACTTGTTGGAGACTTGCACATCTAGTCCTGATTGAAAGCGGCACACTGGGACTACCTCCCTCAGTCCACGCCGCCGGGCCGTACGTTATCACACCTTATAAAATCGTACCTTTGCTGTACATCTCCCCTTGGTCCTTTACCGGAGGTCAGAGATGACAGCCAAGACATTGTGTGTGGAGAAGGAACATTCTGTGCCCAGGAAATGCTTGGCTGGTTCTTTCCTGCTGTGCACAAGCGACTCTGTGGATGAAAAGGAGAAGACACTTGAAGCTTCTCACAGCTCTTTTACGAAGAAAAACAGCTGTATTATGGTTCCTAGTGATGAGCTTTGTCATATGGAGACAATTGTAGCAGCAGATATTTGTGAATGTGGTTTCTAAAAGCCACACATAAATTGACAGACATTTCAGATTAAGCCTGTCAGTGACTTGGCAATTAGGACTTCCTGTGCAGATGTGTGGGAAATTTTCATTCATGTTTAAAAGGAGACATCCACAATTACAAAAAAGTTCTCAATATGTTTGAGCGAGGTTCAGATCATACTGAGGATCTATCTTGTTAAATGGAAGAAATAAGGCATTCAATTTCAAAGGAATAATATTTCATCTGACTTTATGCTTAACATTTGATTGAAGATGAGGTAAATGGAGACCAAACCACTCACTGTCCTATAAACAACAGGTGATATTCTTTAACCTTACAGCTTACCTTGGCTTTGCATGTTAAAGACGTCAACAAGATGACAGTATTTATTTTTCCCTCTAGGTTATTACAAAATGAATTGTGGTTGTGTTTATACAAAGTGCACAGCAGCATGTGGATATTTAATACTTGTCCATAGTGACTATACAAACATTACTAATCAGACTATCCATCTTCACGGACAGAACAGTGACTGAGTGGGTTGTGCTCTTGCCTCACAGCAAGAAGGTCCCGGGTTTGATTCCCAGACCATGAGGCCCTTACTGTGGAGTTGTTTCCCCCTGTGTCTGGATGGGTTTCCCCCATGGACAATAGATCCTCCTGCCAGGTGATTTTGACCACTGGTCTGGCTCCAGATCTGGAGATGGGTCCCCGTGCTCCTGACGGGTCGCCCCAGCGACATCGAAGGATGGGGTTATAAATGCAGAGAAACCTTTTCCCTACAGGGATCAATAAAGTGACTTACTTTACCTTCCAGTAATGTCTGTCCTCACAGCTGCTTTGTTTTTCCCCTGAATCTCTTGCAGTGAATAGTTATCAGTCTGCCATTTCAAATATAAAATTTTTTTAGCTTGGTGTGTGACAGAATGTAGGTATTCTAATCCTTTTACTGATAGTTGTTTGTTTTCTTTGCAGAGTGTCCTGAGAGATGTGGGAGGCAGGCTTGCACAGTGGATGGGCAGTGCTGCCACCCTCAGTGTCTGGGCAGCTGCACAGTACCTGGTTGTGACCGAACATGTGCTGCTTGTGTGCATTACTACCATGAAGGGCGCTGTGTCCCAGACTGCCCTCCAGGCACCTACAAGTTTGAGGGCTGGCGCTGCATTAGCGCTGAGCTCTGCTCCAGGGTCCATCTCCCCGACTACGAAAGCGTTATCCATGCTGGAGAGTGTTTGTCCGAATGCCCATCTGGATTCACACGCACTGCACCCCACAGGTGAGCTGGGATCTTACCCTTAGAGCTTAATTACTGATTGATAATTACTCGCCCTACTATGCAATACTTTTAAGTGTCATCCCCAAAGTTTTTACCCATTCACCCTGAACAGGGACCGTTTAGGGACCGTTCAGGTTGAAATGGACTGCATGGAAAGACATTCAGCAAATTATTGGAGCCTAGACTTGATCCCAAGATGCTGAGGGCAGAACATTGTCCTGCCATATGTGCAACAACCTTATCCACTAAACTATTGACTGCTCACACCATTATAAATGTGACATATGTCTGACTTTACTACATGGTTCTTCACTGTCAGCTCTCGTGTCTAGATCAACTCTGACTCTAAATGTGTCAGAGTTGAGTGTGAAAGGTCAGAGAGGCAGTGCTTTGGTATTTATGTTCTAACACATGTTCTGTCTCCTCTCTATCTGCCGCTGTGTCTAGCATGTCCTGCACTGCCTGTGATGGTCTGTGTGATAAGGTGTGTGAGGAGAAGGTCATTGACTCTTTGGATGCGGCTCAGTCTCTCAAAGGCTGCACCGTTATCAAAGGAAACTTGGATATTGACATCCGACGAGGACGTGAGTAGTGCCATATTAGAGATTTCTACTGTTCAAGGACATTTTCAAATTATGCACATAAGCAGAATGTTAGCATCTGTGTGACAGATTCTCATGTCTTTTTGTAGACAATATGGTGGCAGAGCTGGAGAGTTTCACAGGATCCATCCAGAGAGTGACTGGTTATGTACGAATTCGATATTCCAACACTCTGACTTCCCTGGCCTTTCTTCGCAGCCTGAAAACCATTGATGGAGAAACACTCATTGAAGAGTAAGACCACACACAAAGACATCACACTATCGAATTACAGCAGTGTTTTGACTACAGTACTACATTTCACATTGTACATTGTACAGTTCAAATTCAGATTGAGGCAAGTAAGACATAAGTTATGGCATCTTATCAATATGGCCTTGAATTGAGCGCAGTCCACTGAGCTTTCATGGTCAGAGCAAGTCCTTCACAGGCCCCAACGCCAATTTGTTTGGGGAAGTCTATCTTCAAGGCCTACATTACATTCATTCCTAAAGTCATAATGAAAACACCATGGCTATTTGTATAAGAATAACATTCATTTTCAAAACACAATATTTATTATATGATACTGTACATTTTTGACTTAATCTTATGTGTTTTGTTGTCTAGCTTGTACGCGTTCTCAGCCATTGAGAACCAGCAGCTTCAGTACCTGTGGGACTGGAAGAAACACAACCTCACCATCAAAAATGGAAAGCTTTACTTCAGGGGAAATCCAAAACTTTGTATGTCTGAGATCCGCAAGATGTGGAACAAGACGAGCATCCAGGACCGCTTTGATGAGAGTGGCTTCAGAAACAATGGCTACAGAGCGAGCTGTAAGAATCTCCTCACTCCGCTCTGCGCGTAGTAGACACATGCACGCTAATGTTCACTCGCTTGTTTTTTGTTTTAGGTGAAAGCTATACTCTGAGGTTCAAGTCCAACAGCACCAGAAGCACAAAAATCAAGCTAACCTGGCAGCGCTATCGGCCGCCCAAAGACTACAGAGACCTCATCAGTTTCATCGTCTACTACAAGGAAGCGTGAGTCGCCTAGATCATTCATTTCAAATCTGCTTTTTTTGTGTGTAGCATCAGTAAAATGGTACCTGTTTACATTTCAGGCCGTACCAGAATATAACCGAGTTTGAAGGACAGGACGGTTGTGGCTCAAACAGCTGGAATATGGTGGACGTGGAGCTGAGGCAGGACAAGGAATCGGACCCGGGAGTGCTCCTCAGCAACCTCAAACCCTGGACACAGTACGCCATCTTCGTCAAAGCCATCACGCTCATGGTGGAGGACAAACAGGGCCAGACCGCACCAAGCGCAAAGAGCAAAGTGGTCTACATCCGCACAAGCCCATCAGGTAAGCTTAAAATTTGAATGTATGTCACAGAGGGAAAATAGTGTGGGCATTTCTTGTTTCTCAATACTGTCCTGAAGTGTTCATCAGCAGCCAAACCCCTTTGTATGAAGTAATAAAGGACTTACAGTAAATGTGGCCATACTTTTCCAGAATGAATGCAAATAATATTTATTGGTATCGATGATTTGGTATGTATTGTAATCATGATTTGTGGACAAAAAATGAAAACCTTGTAGGTCTGTCCATCAGATTTGTTCCCTTTAAAGCATTATTGAATATATGATGGTAAAAAACTAGTCTGAAGTGTAATTACAGCTGAGACCTTTGTGTCCATCAGTGCCCTCGATGCCCCAAGATGTCCGAGCCTACTCAAACTCATCCACCCAGTTGGTTGTGCGATGGTCAGCGCCTCTTTCTCCAAATGGTAATCAAACGTATTACCTCGTCAGATGGCAGCAACAAGCTGAGGACCGAGAACTGTATCAGCATAACTACTGCTCTAAAGGTATTTACTGTATAAGTATATTTACATGCTACCTGTTGATGCTCATCCATCATCTCGAGTATTAGTTTAAAAGGGTGTTATGACTATTTGATTATTTCTAAACTGTTATTCATGGTTTTACGCTGCCACACCCCCATTGAATAAAATACTGAATATTCTTATTTCCAGAGCTTAAAATTCCCATCAGGATTGCAGCCAAAGGGTTAGGAGACCAGGAAGAGGAGACTAAGCCCACCAAGCCCGACACCGAAGGGCCGGAAAAGGGACCTTGTTGCCCCTGCCCCAAGTCAGCCGAGGACCTGGAGGCAGAAGCTGCTGATGCATCGTACAGAAAAGTCTTTGAAAACTTTCTGCATAATTCCATTTTTACTCCAAGGTTTGTGTAGTTTTTGTTTTTAACTGGTAATTGTACACTCCAACATTTTAGTGAAATTATTTTAATAAACTAAACTAAATAAACCAACTTTCCATGTTTTTGCAGTTTTTTTTTACACATAGTGTATTTAAGATATTATTCTCTCTCCAGACCACCTGACCGCCGTCGTAGAGACCTGTTCGGAGTGGCGAACTCCACTCACAGCCGTCAGAACAGAGTGAACACCAACAGCAGTACGACGCCACCTGTCCCGAGTGGTAGTAACACCACCACAGTGGACCCAGAACCAGCTGATCAGGAGTTTGAGTTCATGGAGCAGTCTGTGACTGAGCGGGAGCTCCAGATCTCCGGCCTGAGGCCTTTTACAGTTTACCGCATCGACATTCACGCCTGCACCCACCAAGTGCAGCGCTGTAGTGCTGCCGAGTTTGTGTTCTCCAGGACCAAGCCTGCAGGTTTGAGCAGACTTGATGGCTCTTTGCTTTGTTACAAAAAAAACTAAGACTAAACATGAAGCACACCACTGTCTAAAGCTAAGCATTAACATCAGTGAGAGACATTCATATTAAACCTCAGTGACCTATGCATGAGAGCACAACAGTGGATAAGAACAGCTAAATGAAACCACACATCTGTGTAGCATCATTCACACAAATTGAATTTCAGAAACTGTATGCTCACTGCCCTTAAAAGCAACAGAGCACTCTTCTGGAGAGTGTCTTATCATTTCACCTCTATCTCTGAGTTGTCACCTTCATCCATGTAATATCAACCTGTTTTCTTTTAGAAAAGGCAGATGATATCCCGGGACATGTTTCTTGGGAAGGCCATGATGATTCAGTGTCACTCAAATGGCCAGTACCACTTCACCCAAATGGACTGCTCCTTATGTATGA
>OMNZ01091747.1:0-10381 GCA_900303255.1 Lesueurigobius sanzi | reverse complement strand
TACTTTTCAAATACCAAAGGAATACAGAGAGAGAGAGAGGAAGGAAAGGGGGAGAGAGAGAAAAAGAAGAGAGGAAGAAGAGTGGAAGGAGAGAGAGAGAGAGAGAGGAAGGAAAGAGAGAGAGAGAGGAAGGAGAGAGAGAAAAAGAAGAGAGGAAGGAGAGAGAGAGAGAGGAAGGAAGGAAAGGGGGAGAGAGAAAAATGGGAAAGGGAATCTTATTTGTATAGCGCTTTTCATATGACACAGTCACACCCAAAGCGCTTCACACAAAAAGAAGAGAGAAAGAAAGAAGAGAGGAAGGAGAGAGAGAGAAGGATGGAGAGGAAGGAGAGAAGAGAGAGAAAGAAGAGAGAGCGAGGGAGGAAGAAGAGAGAGAGGAAGGAGAGAGGGAGATGAAGGAGAGAGTGAGAGGAAGGGGAGAGAGAGAGAAAGAAAGAAGAGAGACAGAGAGAGAGGAAGGAAAGAGAGAGAGAGAGAGAGAGAGGAAGGAGAGAGAGGAGAGAGTGAAAGAAGAGAGAGAGGGAGAGAGAGAACAAAAGAAGAGAGAAAGAAGAGACAGACAACAGTTGGTGTAAAAGTGTTGCTACATATTTTAGTCATTCACCAAATTTATATAAAAATATAAAGCAAACCAAGGTGAAAGTATTTAAGTATTCAGAATACAGTACACTGATTGGGCAAAGTAACTGAATACGTTACAAAATACATTTTAAGACAAGTATTCAGTATTCTGTAACTGAATACAATGTATTCTCAAAAGTATTCTCCCCAACACTGTTAATAATGATATAAGTAAACCTTGAAGGTATTACATCTGGATGTGATGTGAAAGTCCATGTGGTAATCCTGCAGGAATACGTGGATGTAATCTTCACTACACAGATAGGATTTCCAGTTCTAGTTTAGTTTATTGTTTATTTGGTTTGGGACAGTGCATGTTACTGAACACACATGAGACACATGCATGTAAACACACCACTCCAGAATGTAGCCTTGGGCTAATTTCCATCTGTTGTGCCATACTCGTACACAAAAAACACACTCTCATTCATCCTGATCTATTGGACATGTGGTAGGGGAAACTGGAGGAAACCTACGCAGACACGAGGAGAACACGCTAAATCCACACAGAAAGGCTCCGTTCTGGCCCGGGACCTTCTAGCTGTGAAGCACGAGCGCTAACCACTGTGCTACCAAGACTCTGAGGGATTTGATCATGCCGTAACAATGACTATCTTTATACAATATATTATAACAAGTTCAAGTCCAATGTAATAATGACTGACAAATTATTATTTGGAATTTTGAAATGATTCCAAGTGCCCCATGCAAAGTTCTGAAATGCCCCTAAAGGTTCCTGTACTCTTGGTTGGAAAACACTGCTTTAAAACAGTTCTGCAATAATAAAAGCAGGAGTTAAGGGGTGAGACCAGAACAAAAGTTCAACTGGATTGAGCATTAGGTTTGCTTCATATCTTGGCGAATCTCTTTGGTTTAGGTCGGAGGCACGGCATGGGCCAGCTCAAGTTCCAGGATGGGACATGCTACAAGGGCCAGTTTGAGAATGGTCTGTTCCATGGAACTGGGTCTTTAATTTTTACAGATGGGTCCAGGTTTGCATCCTCAACGTCACAGTAGATTTATGAAGATTTATTAAAATAATCTTTTTTGTAATTATTACACTTGCTTTTTCCAGGTATGAAGGGGAGTTTGCACATGGAAAGTTTCAGGGTCTGGGCGTTTTCAGCCGGTTTGACGGCATGAAGTTTGAAGGAGAATTCAAAGATGGACGAGTTGAGGGCTATGGTAAGTTCAAATTCTGAACCAATTCATGTCAGCGTGAGCTCTGTAGCAATGCTCGCCTTTGCTTACAGGTTTGTTAACCTTTCCCGACGGGGCTCATGGTGTTCCCAGAAATGAAGGGCTGTTTCAAAACCACAGGCTACAGAAGAGAGAAAAGTGTTCAGCAATCGTGCAGCGGGCTCAGGCCTTAGCCGCCAACGCTCGCTCCCTGGTCCTGTGACTGGAACTATCCCAGTTCTTGTAGTCAAATTTGATCATCTCTTTTTTCGTCACTTTTTTTCTAAATTTTTATACTACAAATGCCTTGTTAAGCCTCTACAGTGTCTTGCAATGCATTATTCAACAGATAAACCAAATTATTTTTGCACAAAACCATGTTTGAAAGGGTGCTTTGTCTCATGCTCTACAGTTTACGTTGCTGCATTAGTGGTATTGCTCCACATACCACCACTGCACAGAAATGTGTTTTGTCACTTGCATTTAGATTCAGTGTTTATAAATGCCTTAAAGTCATTTGTGCATGAAAATATGGGTCAAGGGTGTCGAGTTGAAAATCAGATGATGTACAGTGGCCTGTAGTTTCCCTCTGCATCATATCCCCTAAAGTGACTGTCATTCTAATGAAATTCAAGCCGGTTTGAAGAATGCCTTGTTGCTACGCTGGTTTAAGTATTCAATGGTTCCACTGTAGGACTCTGTCTTCTGCCTCTGAGCTTTTTGCCTTTTTTATAACAATTTAGTGTTTTGTTTTGTTTGCTTGTTTTCTCTTCAGAACATACTGGGGATTGTGTTTCGTTTCATTCATATTTGAGTTTATCATCTTTAATCTGTAAAATATGAAATCCCAAAAGGGGTTCAAATGCAGTCCATGAATAATTAATTATATATACAGTAGAGCTGAAAGTAAAATCATCTTGTACAAACTAATGTTTTTTGACCTCAAACCATGTTTTGGAAATTTAATGAAGGCAGCTAGGCATAAAGAATGTAGAAGTGTACCACATGGCACTAGTAAATTAAACAATTGTGATAAACTATTTTACTTCAAAATATATGTACAATAAAATATAATTGGCATTATAGCTGGCATAGTGAGAGTGGTGTCCATCATTCCAGTCAAATGACTTTTTCCTATTATGAGCACCATTTTGAGAACTTGTTAACGTTCAAAAGGGTTGTATTTTGTGTTCTTGCTGTGGCAGTGGTCCTCATATTTCATAACTTTGGACCCATGCATTTGATTTGCTCTTTATCCAAGCTCGGGATTGTTGTAAAGATGACATTGACTTGTGATAATTCTGTATTTAATGTGTATAAGTTTCCTTTGAGAACTTGTATTTGTCATACTGATGTGATCTATGAGAGTTACATTGTAATACTAAATTATACAACATTGACTTGTTATTAACTTCTTATACTTGAAGCTTTTGGGCCTTATACACACAATGTTTGTGCAATGTGCATGTGTCTTGTCTGGGGTTGAAAGCATTTAACAACCAACGACAAGCTTTTTATGTCATTTTATGGACTAGTGTTTCTCATCAACGTCATTTAAATCAAATAAAAAAGTAAATAATCCAACTGAAACTGATGCTCTGGTGAAATGAAATGGATAATATATTTTGATCAATGGGATGGATTCATTTGTCTATTACTTTCTACGTATAAAAAGCCTTATTTTCCTGTGGGGTAAATCATAAAGTAATTAAAACAAACAAATGGTGCTGTCTACAGTGTTCCTGCTCACATTTTCTCTCACTGGAAAATATCATTGCCATGGTTACCTTTCTCTGAGTAACAATATGATTCTTAGTCCTATTACTAACACCTAATGCAGTGCCTTTTATATTACATCAAGGACAATGTAAGTTACCATGATGAACTGGTTACTCTAGGCTTGGCCCACAATGGCATTATGGAGCTAAATCTTCACCCCAGCCCCTTCCTCTTCATCACTATACGACACAAACCAAACTGAACAGGTTCCAATATTTACTTTAGTTTATTTATTTATTTGAGCAGTAAACATTATGCTCAAAAGGAGTAGGCTGAAGCAAAAGAGCTTATAAGCACCTACCCCAAAATCCATACAAGTACAAGTAATATCAAGTACAAGTAATCTGTATGCAGTTTCTGTTGTGGCAGTATTTGACCTCAACCCACCCCATACTAAATCCAATAAGGTTCCTTATAAATGATCATGTACTTTGTTGTCATAATGTTAAAATGTGTTATGTTCGTAGAGAAATCAATATTCAAATGACAGAGAACTATGTATTTAAATAAACTTGAATTTGGAGCGTCGATGACAGTTACAGGAAGTGCCACATGCAAATGATAATGTCTGTTGCTTATCACCACAAAGCAGACAGAATGTGCGTTATACAAGTACATTGGACGTACAGTTTCAAGTGAATTCTCTGGTCAGCAGCAGTTGGTCCAGTTTATATAAGCCTGCATAAACATTTGAGCCACTGATGATAGCAGGAAAGTATGTCCACTGATCTCCTGTTCAATCCCTGACTTTAGCTGCGGCACGTCAGTCCTCTCTGCTCCGGCCCCAGGAACACAGCTACTGCAGTGCTTCTGTAGCTCCTCAAGCTTATTAATCAAGTGCATTGAGATTCTGCACATTGATTATGTACAGCTTTCTATCAAAGCTGAATTCCCACAGTAGCATCACATACATGCAATAGATTCTATTCATAAAGCATAATGAGGACAGAGATACCCAGGGCATAAGTGACATTTTGCATAGAGCATCCAGTAAGTGCACACAAACAAGCATACAATGTTTTGGATTAAAAAAAAAAATGGAACAACCAAGTGGTGTGCATTACCTTTCTGCTAATACAATTTACAGTATATACCTGAGGCAGAAAGTCAGAAATGAGGTTAGACTATTGACTTGCAGATGTCTGAGGCTTCAAAAGTGTGTGCAGTGTATCCAAGATGTCAAACTGCCATTGTTTAACCTGCTGCACTGCAGTCTTCCCCTCCTGGAATAAACAGGCATAGTTTTAGTGCTTTGTTAATAGGTGAAGAGAATTGATTAAAATAATATACATCATACATCATTCTGCAGGTTTGCGTCTGCTCCCGCAGCAACAAGGGTCTTCACAATCTTGTATCGGTTGAGTCTCACAGCATCATGCAGAGCGGTGTCTCCTTCCTGTGTGTTGCCATAGATACTTCGATTATTGACAGGAATTACTGTAGAAAAATATGCTCAAAATCTAAAATGCCTTAATTAAAAGCTGGGGCGCTGTGCCACATGCCTCAAAAGCTTAATGTTTCACAAATAATGACGTTAGTGTATTCTTCGTGCCCACATCTATATAAATGAGAGGTGCTAAGGGGATCCTATCTAAACCCAATATCAAAATAATTTTATATTTTATCAACAAATATGTCAACACATTTTTTCTCCTTTGTTTCTGAGTGAATAATCAGGGATCAGAGCAGGGATTTGCATCTTTATTTGGTGTTTTAGATTTGTGATCATTTACATTTTGCACAATGCTCACACTTGGCAGCACATTGTATGTAGTGTTTTTGTCGCTCCATACCCAGTCTTTGGCATTAATGATCGCTCCACATGAGAGGAGGAACTCCACAATCACGAGGTGCCCAGTTCTTGTAGCCACATGCAACGGGGTGCTCCACAGCTACAGAAAATAATGTATTATATGTTTATAGGATGATTTTATAGAGTGTTTAATATCCATGAGACATTTGCCTTATCTTGGACATTGAGATCGGCCCCGTGACTCTTGAGTGTTTGCACCACCCTGAGACTCCCTCCTCTACAGGCCCAGTGCATGGCCACGGAGCCCAGCTAGAACACAGTAGGAGGGCCCCATCCGATTAGCACCAACTTACTGCAGGCCAATTGCAGAAAATTATCTCTCCCAATCTCTTCATTATCAGAGTGCACACAGATCTTACCCGGTCCGGGAAGTTGATATCTGCCCCTTGGTCCAAAAGCATCGAAACAACTGGGGGATGTCCCTCGAGACAGGCCAGATGTAAAGCTGTCCTATTTAACTGCAAAGATAGTAGTGGTTCATAAACTCAAATAGATGATAGTGTTGATTTGACTTTTTCACCTCATCGTGGACGTCAGGGTTTCCTCCATAACTTAAGTACTGGTTAACAATGTCCAAATTGCCTTGACTGGATGCATTCATGAATTCTGTCATAGGCACCTGTTTTACCTGTACAAACACATCAAAGGATTGATGAGTTAGTATAAATAACTGTTGGTAACTACATGCTGTATATGCTCACCCCAGGGATTGAGTCAGCTGATAAATGTGCATTAATCCCACTTTCTGGCTGCAGAGCAATGTCCTCCACACAGTTGGTTGAGTTATTTTGTTCTACCTCATTGCAGGACTATGGACATGACAAAGGCAGAATGAAAATATACATTCTAAAATTTAGAAATTAAAACAAAGTGTTTCTTATTTGATACAATATTAAATTATTGGTGAGATATTATTTTAGTTTAACTAGTATTAGGTGACAGTGGCTCAGAAGGTAGAGCGGGTTAGACAATATTTATTTGTGTGAGTGTGTGAATGAATGGAGGTGGATGGACGGGCCCCTGGTGCAGATTGGCAGCCTAGCTTCCATTCCCCAGGGCAGCTGTGGCTACAATAATTATAGCTTACCACCTCTAAGTCTGGTGTAAATTAATTCAATGTAAAGAGTTTTTGAGTATCCAGAAAAGATGGATATAAAACAGATTTTATTATTATTAGTATAGTTCCATTTGACTTCGGGTCACGCTACAGTTTACCAAAGCTAACAATAGTTGGTATGTTTTATTGTACAGCGATTAGAGCATGCCTTTATTAATATGTGCAAAATGCAACACACACAAAGGACAGATGGTCTGCAGTGTCTTTGCTCACCTGAGATGTCCTTTGTTTTGCTGCCTTGGTGTCTTCCTGATTTTCTCTATGTTCCATATCACTGAGACAAACAGAACAAAATACATTTAAGATTAGCTGTCCATTTCAAAAAACAAAATCATGCAGACATACAGTATAACTGAACAGTGAGTAGCGCTCCGAGCTTATGGACTGGAATGCTGGGTTCACAGTGGGACATTGCGTTACCCTGACAAACAGGTGTGTGTGCACTTGGGTGCATGAATGCCAACCCAGTATGTTAGTGTGCCCTCCCTCTCCTTTATGCATTAAAACAGGCTGTACACTTTATTAGACGAGATCCAGGACCCACTGAGGCCTGAGCCCATTTATTTATATTAACTCTTAAATTACTGCTTCAGCACCATGTCTTTTTCACAACACTGCAAAGCAAACACACTATTCTGAAGGATGAGCTTGTTTGACCAGGTTGACATTTAGTCGATAAATTTATCTGTTGGAAAGAGTGCAAAACATCAGAAATATTCCTACTATTTCATTAAATGAATAGCATAGGAATGCATCCTTTATAAACTAGTCATGTTATCCACATTTATGTTGTGTAGTTACTGACTCTGCTTCAGACTGACTCAGTCAAATGGCTGTCAGTGAGTGATCATGTGCCATGTTAATGTTTAACTTGTGTTATTGAGGAGCTCAGCAGAGTTCAGCAGGAAGGACGTAGAAGCCATTTTAGCTGCATGGTTTTTACACAGGGTTTTCTTTAGGTGAGTTACTAATCATCTGAAGGATTAGAGAGTTTGTAGAGCAGATTAAAACATGGTGACACTCACCCGCCTGAGTGTGGAGGACCCAGACGAGGACCCAGACGAGGGCTGTTCACTGATGCCTGAAGCTGACGGAGGCACCTCTCCATCCCCCGAGCTGCACAGACCCCTGCAGATCACCAGGAAGAGATCACAGGCATTTTTCATCAGCAGGTACTGCACCAACGCATGGCTTTGAATTTGTTCAATTGTTACTAAATAAATACAACTTTAAATAAAATATTTTTTATCTGCAGGAGAGTCAACTTGTCTATTAGTATGGTGCTGCTAATAGGCTGCTACTCAGCAATACTGATCCCAGCCTACTTACCATCACAGACAGAAATACAAGTCAAAGAACATCCAACAGATCTGGTACCTATGCAAACACATATTGTCACTAATATCATTCTTGAAAACTTGCTGTTAATAAACTAAATTTGAATAACTTGCTTGTGTCCAGGTCTTGCTCAACCAGTCAGCCTCCTTGCTGTCCAGCCCATGCCAACCTCAGTGGTGTCTCACTCATCTTAAACCACTGTCCTGTTCGGCTGGACTCTTGAACATCCCTGTGTTTTTGCAACAGGAGAATCCCACATCGTGGGAGTGCCCTCCGCCTCTGGGACTGCAGGGCAGTGAGGAGCACCTCGCCCTGGCTCTAGCCTCTCTGCCTCAGCCAGGTCTGCCTTCATCTCTGAGCAGGAGGGGCAGCTGCAGACGCTGTGTTGTTGTGGGCAATGGAGGGGTCCTACACGGGAGCCATCTTGGTTCACATATTGATCAGTATGACATAATCATCAGGTAGCCATTCTTTAAGCAGTAAAGTAAAATATTTTAAATAACATGAAAAGTACATGTACCCTCATCATTTCACATTTGTACTTTAATTTCAGGCTCAATAATGCTCCAGTGTTTGGTTTTGAGAGAGATGCAGGGTCCAGAACAACTATTCGATTGATCTACCCAGAGGGAGCACCCCACTCTGCAGAGCAGTACAAAAAGACCTCCATGGTTGTTCTGGTGGTTTTTAAAAGCCTAGATCTGGACTGGCTCATTTCTGTCATCACCAAACAACCACTGGTGAGCACACAGAATGCAGGCATCATTGCACACAAAAATAGCATGTTACATAAGCCAGTGTAACAGCAGCAGCACTATCACGTCAGCATCATTCTCACTGTTTCAAAAGTCTCTCATCTCTTGCTGTACTTTTTATTCATTTTTTATAGAGCTTGTGGTCCAAAATGTGGTTCTGGCGGGAAGTGGTGGAGGAGATCCCCCTGAGACCTGAGAACTTTCGGATTCTCCATCCAGAGATTATTCATAAGACAGGCCAAGCTCTACAGAAGTACACGCTCAAACACGGGAATGTGAGTTGAATATATAGCACTGAAAAGCTTCACATAGAAATCTTATGTTCTACTTTATATATGGAGGCCCACAACTCATCTCCACAGCGCACACAGACTTCAAAGTACTTTCAAGCATGTATGACAGAGGCTTTGACTGATCATAACAATAAAAAGCAGAGTTTGTAATATTGAATATATTTTTCTACCCTTTTCAACAGATGGTGCCTACACTAGGGGCCAGTGCTGTGGTCATGGCCCTGCAGCTGTGTGACCATGTGAGTCTGGCAGGGTTTGGTTACGACCTGCAGCATCCAGAGGCAAGACTCCATTACTATGAGGCTATAAGGATGGACGCCATGAAGGGTCAAGTATGTGCTATTACAGCCTGACTGGGTAACATGGGGGATAACCAGGACTAAACTAGGTCTATACCAGGACTAAACCAGGACTGAACCAGGACTAAACTAGGACTAAACCAGGACTAAACTAGGACTAAACTAGGACTGAACCAGGACTAAACTAGGACTAAACTAGGACTAAACCAGGACTAAACCAGGACTAAACTAGGACTGAACCAGGACTAAACCAGGACTAAACCAGGACTAAACTAGGACTAAACCAGGACTAAACTAGGACTAAACCAGGACTAAACCAGGACTGAACCAGGACTAAACTAGGACTAAACCAGGACTAAACCAGGACTAAACTAGGACTAAACCAGGACTAAACCAGGACTGAACCAGGACTAAACTAGGACTAAACCAGGACTAAACCAGGACTAAACCAGGACTAAACCAGGACTAAACCAGGACTAAACCAGGACTAAACCAGGACTAAACCAGGACTAAACCAGGACTAAACCAGGACTAAACCAGGACTAAACCAGGACTAAACTAGGACTAAACCAGGTCTAAACCAGGACTAAACCAGGACTAAACCAGGACTAAACTAGGACTAAACCAGGACTAAACCAGGACTAAACCAGGTCTAAACCAGGGAAAAAACAGGTCTAAACCAGGACTAAACCAGGACTAAACCAGGTCTAAACCAGGTCTAAACCAGGACTGAACCAGGACTAAACTAGGACTAAACCAGGACTAAACCAGGTCTAAACTAGGTCTAAACCAGGACTGAACCAGGTCTAATTCAGGTCTAAACCAGGTCTAAATCAGGACTAAACCAGGACTAAACTAGGACTAAACCAGGACTAAACTAGGACTAAACCAGGACTAAACCAGGACTAAACTAGGACTAAACTAGGACTAAACCAGGACTAAACCAGGACTAAACTAGGACTAAACTAGGACTAAACCAGGACTGAACTAGGACTAAACCAGGACTAAACTAGGACTAAACTAGTAAACAACTAACTCAGGCCAAAACCAGGACTAAACTGGGACTAAACCAGAACTAAACTGGGACTAAACCAGGACTAAACTAGGACTAAACCAGGACTAAACTGGGACTAAACCAGAACTAAACTGGGACTAAACCAGGACTAAACTAGTAAACAACTAACTCT
>OMNZ01091743.1:19122-30126 GCA_900303255.1 Lesueurigobius sanzi | reverse complement strand
CATTTTTTTTCGAAAAGTCTATGCAATTTTTGAATGGGATTATTACTTCCGACACCGGGGCGCGTGCGTGTACAGACGAGCTGGTGGGCGGGGCAATGATGCTCAATTATCCTTTGTCAACAGGACAAGTTTTAGATTCGATGTAGAACGTTTCAATAGTCATCCAACCAGTTAGGCCACACCTGTCAGTCTGTGTTGCCAGATACGATGGTAGAACAAAGGAGGAAGATGGACGTTCCTCCTTTGCTCTAAAGCAGGAACTTGTGAGGTATTGTCTTTAGCACAGCACTGTACGCAGTAGAAAAATGATGCCTCAACCCAAAGTAACGCGAAACGGGGACATGGTTTCCGTTGATAAAACGTCAGAAGCATTTTTTGGGGATTTGTTGTATTGCTGGTAAATCTAAGTATCTCAGTCGAGACATATTTACTCTAAAATGTGGACTTTTGTAAATCGTAGTCTATTTCGTAGACTATTTTGCACAATTCATTGTAAAGTCTCAAGTGCACTAGCCACTGGTCAAACTATGTATATTTTATTCTTTCAGCACTGTACTCATACAAACCAAATTATGATTTAGGACGCGAGAATAGGATTTTTGTTTTTAGCATATACAGCAGCTACTTAAAAGTTACCACATCAAGCAATAAAATCAAATATTGCAAAAACATAAAAAGCTTGACTAGACAGTCAAGCATTTTGGAAAAAGTCATGAAATTTTAAAAAGCATAAAAATAAGTTCCATTTCCTATTCATTTACATTCCACTATCGGTCCGATCACAACATGGCCGCCAGAGCTTTCCATGCTTTCCAATGTATTACTATGGCCATGTCCTATCTAGAGTTTTATTAAAGATCTTTGTTTGAACCTCTCAGTTTTGGATGACCTACTCCACCAGCTTCTTTATACCGTGCGAACAACCCATCACTACTTTTACGGATTATTTTACAGTAAATATTACCAGTCAA
Organism: Lesueurigobius sanzi; assembly: GCA_900303255.1. Lineage (NCBI taxonomy): Eukaryota > Metazoa > Chordata > Actinopteri > Gobiiformes > Gobiidae > Lesueurigobius > Lesueurigobius sanzi. The sequence goes on along the minus strand of OMNZ01091743.1, from coordinate 29,155 downwards.
AAGTTTGAATGGACTCTACCACAACACTCCACATGTGCCCTTTCATAGTTTAATGTTTAGTGGGAATCTGCAACGTAAACAGTCTTGAAAAAACAAGAATAAACAAACAAACAAAACAAGCAGGTAGAATCAATTGAACATGTCTCCCCCGGTCAGGTCAGAAGGTTGCTCTGAAGTGAAGGGCTGCTATAGCCTCCCCAGAGCCTATAGCAGCCCTCAAGTCCCTGCCTTCATCCCCACCTCAAAGATAAAAGAAAAAACAACCCAATATATGGGAGATATGAGGAAATAAAAGGATACATGAGCATTGTTCAGTAAAATGTCCTTTCCTTTTTCTTAGTGTTGCTTTTCATTTCGGTTTGTCCCCTCTCCTCTGTTTCCAAAGGCTCCACACTCTTGCTTCCTCAGACCCGCATCCACGCACACTTCAAAGAGCACTTGAGGTAGCACTTGTGTTTGTTAGGTTTCGCATTCACTGTCAGGTCTTTGGACTTGATTATCGTCTGCATTCAATTAAAACAATAACATGGAGGAAAACCGATCCAAAAATCATCCACAACACAACATTACAGTCAACTGGGTATGAAAGTGAGTGAAAGAGCTGCCTTTAGCCAGAAGCGAAGTTGACATATTCTCAAAAACTTAAAAGAGCACATCAAAAATATCATAAATAAAACCAATTCTGGAGCGGTTTGCTAAAATATCAACACTGACTTTGGTTATTTGCAATTTCACGGTGAAAAAAACATTTCTTCACTTCTGCGTACACAAATAACGCTCTCAAATTGGAAGCGTCTCTTCAGTGAATATTTGAGTGTCTTTCCAATCAAATCATTTCCTAAACTGCAATCGAAAAAGCAAAAGGATGTTTTTTGAAGTGAAAAACACGTGGCCAAGAAGTAATTGCACTCCTGAGATTAAAATCCTTTGAAGGTAGAGTAAATGTCCTAATATGTCAACCATAAAATTGGACAAACAACTCTTATGATAGATTTGGTGATGAAGGAAGAAAGGGGACATAATTCAAATGTGTAGTGACCTGCAAGAAAACATTTCTCATTCGTCCAAATAGGCTTTGAAGTCACATTGTGCATGATATGTCCACAATCCTTACATTGTTATATATTAAACTGCTATGTGTGGTCCAGACTCATCTTTAACATTCCTAATGTCTAACATTCTAATTCTTCACAGGGATGACTTTAAAATGTCACAACTTTTAGAGAAATACTGGCAACAAACAACAATTTTGAATTACACACATGTAATTTAGCGCAATCTGGTGTATTTTAGATGACCATATTCTATTTTAATCAGTCTTATTACACACTGATTAAGTAGAACACATGGCTACATTATCATTACTTTACTCTTAACTTTTAAATGGACCAGACTTAAAAAATAAAACTAAAACACATAAACCAAAAGTTTGAGGAGTAACAGAACACCTGACCTGTTTTTGTTGCTTTGATAATGGTACAGTGATAGTGCCCTCTGCTGGACAGGTGTGGTACTCCTTCCTCTTTTTTAAATTACTTTGGCTGCTCCCTATAGTTACCCTGGCAGAAGCCCTATTGATATGTGTAGCTCTAAATTGAGTTCACCTTATCAATCTAGAAAGACTCCCGCGCAAACTGTCGTGAAAAGGAGGGACAATCAGTACAATACTTTGAGCTGATTGGGCCCTTGTTAGTACACGCCTTCCTAAATGCAGTTTAAGCCAATCATAGCAGCAGGTCATGTGACTTATCACCCGCAGCAGGAAAGCTAGTCGGGAGGGAAAGCACAAACATCTTTTCCATCTACAAGCGCACAAAACGCTTCCCCGCACAAAACGCTTCCCCGCACAAAACGCTTGTACGAAGTCCTCCGAGGCAGCCATGTTTGTTTTTGCCGGGGCTGTCTGTCATCAAACTACATATCCCGCCCCAAGCTACACAGCAGCATGTCACTGGTCCGAACCACTAGTTGTGACGAGGCACACCACCTATCAGTTGCCGTCTTTCGAGATGGATTTGTTGTGAGACTAAAAATTCAGATCTCGCGACAGTTCATCTTGCAGCACAAGGTTAGCCCCCTAGTGGTTGGATTGAGCATTTTTGGTTGTTTTTTTAAATGATCATAACTCCTCACAGGAATGGGCTAGATACTTACTCTTTTTAATAGATACTTAGGAATGTATGACTAAATCCTCTATATGTTTTATACAAAGAAATATTCATCACAAATGTCTATTTTTTACAATACATTTAAGGACAAAACCGTATATTCCACTACTAGGAAAATCCAGTAATGGGTGTTTAATGGAACATTCTCTGCTGAAATACTTCAATAAAATATTGCAATACCAGCAAAATCTTCAAGTCGAATAGAAAATGTATTTATATTTTCCTGCAGCTTGAACTATAATGGGAAGCACCAGCGTTTATATTTTGTTTTAGATTATTTTTTTAGCTTGCCTACAGATTACAAGGAGTTGCACAGATGCTGTGAGGATACGGTTACACATTTGAAGGTAATTTCTGTGTTGGAACAGCCGAACAGGGAAGAAAATAAGCTTAAATCAGACAATATTGCACATCTAACAAAGCCTCCGTAGACCTTGCCGCACTTGCGTCACAGCTGGGTGGATATTACTTCCCCTTTTTAATCAACTCTGATGAAACAAAGATGTTATTTCTTTTAAATCCTTCGCTCGCTATCATATGTAATATTAATACCTCTCCCACATGAGACAATAAGCCGGGGCCCGTTCTTTTTGAATAAACACGCTCTTACCTGCGCACACAGCCGGCAGCGCGGAGGTGGGTGGACTTAAACCAACAGCTCGCCACATTAGCATAAATTAAAGCTTCATAACTTTCTTCAAAGGGGCTCTCTAAACGCAATAAAGGAGCCCCTCGTCCCGCACGCATGTTTTATTCAACGTTAGGATGCGCTCAATTAGCCGGGATAATTAACGCCCGCCGTAGTAATAGGGGCTACCGAGGGAGCGCACCATCAAGGGAGGAGAGCAGAGGTGACGGAGGGGTGACGGAGAGGTGAGGGGAAGAGAGGGAAGGTGATTCAAGAAGAGCGAGGGGAGAGTCTAAAAACGGAGAGCGCGTGGGTAAGACGAGCAGGCGATCATTAGGGAGAGTTTATGGGCACGCTGCAAGGTGGGAGATTAGTAATTAGACCAGATTAGACTGAAGTTGGATACTCAAGTGGGGAAACTGATGTGTGCGGAAAAAAAAGTTTCATATTTGCAATTTAAACGAGAAAAGAGTCTTACTTTCACACTAGCAACTGATACAAACGTGTGTATTCAGATTCTTACGGTGCCTGGGCCATTGGGTTGTCTTAACTTGCTGTGTTTACAATATAGATCAATGGTTGCACAAGTAATGAGGAAGTCTATTGCAAAAAAAAACAAGTAAGTGCCATTGGAAAGAAATCGACTCATAACTTTTTATGCAATTTTAAATGTGTTTAGGGTGACTGGTAGGTTTTCACTGGGTTTCTGTGGTTCTATCAGAAGAGAAAACCTTCCAGAAACCCTGAAAATAATTGGCCCTGGAGCGTCGTAGAGGCCACTGTGATAAGGAAAGGCTCTAAGCCAGGGATCTCCAACCAGTAGCTCGCCAGCCCTTTCCAAGTAGCTCGCCAAAGGTTTTCTACAAATGCGCTTGATGAGTCAAATTTTAGATGCATTTTTTTTTTGTTCTGATCAAAACATCTCCAATATGAATGCAAATTTGACTGTGAATATAGCAAAGTATAAGGCGGAAACTATAATAATTTTCTTTTACTGTGTTGAATTATCACTCCTATAGGCCTATTATGTATTCCTTTGAAGCATGAGTAGCTCACTGCCATTTCTGTTTCCCAAAAGTAGCTCACAGGGTAAAAAAGGTTGGAGACCACTGCTCTAAGCTAACTAAAAGGCCACAATCTGACCTTTTAGTGGCCTAACTTGATATGAGTGTATATTTAATATACACTCATCAAGTTGTTTTGTTTTTGTCGCATAAAAAGTTCCACAATGCACCTTTTACTTTAATATGTGAATAATAATTTCTTGGAAAGGATCTACCTTGACTCAGCATTAGTTTTATTGGTATCTCCTGTAAAGTGCAATGAATCAAAAATGTGCTTGAAAAACGGAAATACTGTATTTGTTTTTGCAATTGAATGTTTTCTCTATTACAAGAAAACACAGAGGAGCCTATGGGTTTAGGAAAAAGCTTTGAGAAATATAATGGTACAAAAGCCCTTCATTTCTAATTACATCAATGTAATACTAAATGACTTTGAAACTATTCACTTTTAGATTCATTCATTATGGACAAAAAGTCATGATGTGGCTCCTTAGAGAGAAATCTGTGCTCATAAACTTTAGAAAGCTGTAACAAAAATCATGATTTTCAGCAATGTTCAACTCCAACTATAGCCCTATCTGTGTGAGAATAGAATGACCTCGGGATTTCGGGGAAAAAGTGAAAATGACGTCCTCAGAGTTTCTATTCCCGTGTCTGTGATTTAGAAGGTAAAAATTCCCTCCATCATTCTGTCTTTTTGGTCCATCATTTTTTTGGTCTGTCTTTTTTTCCATTTCCAGAAACAAAGTCAGTAAAAATGTGTGAATTACTGACATTGCTTATCCCGTGCAAATGTCCATAAAATTTACCAACGTCCTGGGGTAATTTCAGTTTTACCAAGGTCCCTAAGTAATTCTAATCCCGTTACGAACATGGCTTATGACTGAGCTGATGTGTCTGCAGATGTATAAGGTCTGAATACTTTGTGCAATTCCATCCATCCATCTCCTTCTGCTTATCTGTCGCAGGGGCAGCAGGCCAAACTGCCCGGATCACACTGCACCAGTCCCTTATGGCTCCTCCTGCAGGTGGTAGGTCGAGAGGACGGCCCCACGACGCTCCTTCACCTCTGGGCGACGTAGCCGGCCTTGAAGGTCTCTCATCCTAAGGAGCTTCTGGACCGCTCTTGGTCTGACCCGTCACCTAGGACCTGTTTGCCCTGGGAGACCCCTACCAGGAGCATAATGCCCCAGACAACAGAGCTCCTAGGTTCATTCAGGCGCTCAAACCCCTCCACCACGAAAAGGTGGCGGTTCGAGGAGGGGCTTTTTGCAATTGTACTTTTTTTCCCCAGTTAAATAAAGTAGAAAACCAACAACATACACCTCAAGCATGATGAAACCCATTATGCTCACCGCTCTGCCGCAATTCCAAACCTAACCACCACTACAGCCTATGATTGAAAAAGTTCCGGTATTCATAATGACTGCACTTGCCGAGTTGAGCCTGCAATACCAGCCGGTAAGCACCACTCGACTCGGCCTTTAGTCGAATCCTGGCTTCAACAGCGGAGAGGGAGGAGCAGACACATTATTTCTGCACAAATAAATGTCACTGCCACTGTCACCGAAGCCAATGGTAATTCTTCCAATAGAGGCTCGTATCAGGCCTGTCTTTGTTATCTTTACATGGAACAATCACTTGTTTGTTAGCACCTCCGTCTGGCAGATAGAAAATCCATTTGCGAAGAGTAATACTGCGAAGGAACAATTCGGCGCGAAAGCAGATTTCTCCTCACAACAACAGTGGCGTAACACAATTGTGCATTTTCATACGCAAATGTTTCCTAATTCTACCTTTATCTGAGAGATTAGTCGTATTCATTAGAGTTGTCAAAGCTGTGCGACTTCCATCTTTTTCTCCACAATAACTGAGAGAATATGCAAAGTTGCTGCTGAAAAACGTTAATGATTGGAATGTCCTTTACAAGTTTTATCACATGGCGCTAATGTTTTATTAAAAACACTTTGGAGAGCCATTAAAAAGTGATCACAGTCATATCTGTGCCGGAGTGACTGAACCCATACGGTGATCAGTCCTCTTAATATATATCACTTTAAGGGCCTCATTTGAATGAAAGCTCTACAGGTTATTGGGACACAGGCTAAAGGAGAGTCAAAGCCTGTCATCCATCATCCAGCAATTTGTCATGAAGACTATCCAGAAACAAGAGCCTAAGGCAGAGTGCAGCCTGGGCCATTGCAGGACATACCTAGGGCTGGGTGATGAGGAAAAATACAACTATAGTATTATTATTATTCTCAATACCAACAAATAATGCTTTTAGTAAGGATTATCAACATCAAAAAGATCCATCCATCCATCCATTTTCTTCCGCTTTATCCGGGGCCGGGTCACGGAGGCCACAGTCTGAGCAGAGAAAATCTATCATCAAAAAGATAGATAATTAAATCTTAACCAAAACAAATAAATGCTTTCCACTGTAGTACCATTTAAAGGCCTATTCACACTCTTCTGTTGAGTGGTCGAGCAGGTTTTTGTAGACCACAGGACTTGTCTTTGGTGACATTATTACACACACTATTATTACGCGCATGAGGAGGTCAGTAGAACTCGTTTTGGGCGATCGTGTTTATGATTGGCTTAGCTTTGGCCGGACGACAAACATCTGCAATAATCAAGTGTGTTTTAATCGTTGATGAGAAGGATTCGTTAGGTATTGCATTTAGGCTTAAAGTTTATTGATAAAAATACAAGTCAAAATCAAAAGTAAAGTAAAGTAAAGAAAGACGGTCTTTGCTATTACGTAAGACATGCTCATAAACAGAGGAAGAATGTACAACAAACGTAAGAAGAAATGAGAGGGGACAGAACCCTGCCCCTCGGACAGAGACAGACTCTTTGGTTCCTTAACACAAACGTTCCTAACACAAATGTTTCCCTTTAGTTCCTCCAAAGTTGTTGTTGCTGCCACAGGATTGACTGTGGACCAGTGAGCGAGGAAGACACTTCTATCTGGTTCTCTTATATACCACCCCCTAGTGGCTAGCCGCAACTAATTTGAAATCCTATGGGGACTTTTTGCACTTGTCAAAAACTATTTAAAAGCCAGGCTATTTTTTCTAATGCTGGAGTTTCCTCCTGTGACAACACTGTATTTTGTTCTGTAGATTTTTATTCATGTATTTTAAGCCTTTGGGACCAATGGTTAATGGTCACATTTATATAGTGCTTTTCTACCTGCTTTAGGCACTCAAAGCACTTTGGGAGAACTGTGGACACTCGTCGATCTGCCTGCCCAGAAAGGATCTACTTTGCATTAAAGACACAGCTTCTTTGCTCTTATTTTCTTTCTTAATTTCACACTCTACATCGTATAATACGCATAAATGGGGTGGAATGTCCACTGTTCGTCTATGTCGTTGCTGTAGGCCCAGATGCCAATGATTGAGTTGCATAACATTAGACAAACCATTCACTCATACATTCATGGGTCCATTCACATCCACTATAGATTTTAAGTGGCTTCAATGGTAAGAGAAAACCAAACTAAACCAAACTAATTAGTGCCACATTTCCTTTTAATTAAATCAATGTAGAAAATGAAACATACATGTTTTGTTCATAAAGTGATGTGTGGGTAGTAACATGCATTTGACAATTCATCAAGGCATGTTACCCTCTGATATGTAGACTCTATAAAGAAATAGTGAAACGTTCATGGATTTCCAGTGAAAAGAGGAGAGCAGGTACATGTGTATCAACGATGACTATCCCAAAGTCCCCGATGTGATCCCTCATTCCATTATCATGTTTGTCGGACACCGAGAAGATGAGCAGGAGACGAGAGGTGGAGGAGACATGCTTCTATAACCGGCTGTCAGGACAAATTACTGCGTGACGTCTGGAGCCAAACAACCAAATAAAGATAATATTTCTCTTTTTTGCATCATCTTCAGCCATTTGGGTGTTCAAAATTACATGCGGGAAAATCTGGCCCTTCAAAAGGACCAAGTGCTCATAACAAAGGTGACTCAATATGGACACAATGTTTTGAAATGCATTATGTGAATGAGGGGTGGGAACCTCTACCTCACAATTTGATATGATGCTATACTATACATGGCTCACGGTAATGGTAACCTCACAATAACTAATACAGAGATAATCAAAAAACTGTATGTCATGTGCATTGTTAATCTTTTTCTTAATAAATAAGTAAATAAATGATATCTAAATTACTGGCCACTTAATTTACATTTAAATGTGCAAGAAACCAGTGTCGAGTTCCCAAAAGGAACACATTCACCACAATTTAAGGTTACTTTTATTTATATTGCTAGTATTTGTTTGTGTTTCAGTGTTTGGTCCAAGTGCTTCTGCCCTCTACTGTCCTGACTCTATATTCTTGGCCTTCAACACAAGCTGAGCAGCTCCTTTAACAATGTTATTATCAACACATACATTATTACATGTTTCACCAAAAACTGAATATCAATATCAGCTCAAGTCAGACCTGCAGTTTGACCATAAACACAAAATGGCGGCCCCCAGTGCAACTTCCTGAATAAGGTGGATAGAGGGAAGCAACGAAAAGGTTAACGCCCCCTTTTCGGTGTTACCAGAGACTGTGTCCATTGAGATGAATGGGGAAACATCGACTGAGATCTTCACATTTACGTCTGAAAAGTAGCAATGTATGCGTTTTGTATTATTGTCTAATATAAGAGGAAAGCAAATCAAGAGATTTTTTTGCTGTAGAAGATTCACAGAGCACTGTTGATGTTTTAAAGTGGGCTAAAGTTAGCAGTAAGTTAGCATGTTCAGACTTCAGTATAAAGTGTTTAGCCGTTCATAGTGGCTTAATTTGATCAAATTGGATCAAATTCAAGTGCCCATAGAACTGAGTAATTTTGCAGCTTCTTATGTTTCAATATTGCTTCGTTTTTTGACCTATGAACGGCTAAATACTTTATATTGAAGTCCCAACATGCTAACTTCCTGCTAACTTTATCCCACTTGAAAACATCAAGTGTCCTCTCTGTGAATCTTCTACAGCAAACATATCTCTTGATTTGCTTACCTCTTACATTAGACAAATATTTTTTCAGATTTCCCCATTCATCTCAATGGACGCAGCCTCAGGGAACACCGGAAAGGGGGCGTTAACCTTTCCGTTGCTCCCATCTATTGTATTGTGTTGAAAAATATATGATGTATTGCCGCACCCCTAATGTGAATTTATGAGATTTTTTGAGTGCATGAAGAGGCTTTACACGGATGAAATAATCTGTATGATATAGTAAAGATGAAGCCAAAAAGTTTGCAAAATGTGGGGAGAGAAATGTAAAAGTAAAGTATCTACCCCCCTCCCTCTCCCCTCCTGCCTGGACCTGAAAGCCCCTCCATGTTCCCTGTGTACGGGCTCAACCTGGCTGCAGACAAAAATATATACAGTTACTTTGTATAAATAACTTTCCATCAACAATTAAGGCCTCAATTGTACACTTCTTTTAGTTCAGTCATACATTGAGACTTACAGACTATCACTTAGAAAAAGCCCAAAACCATTAGTTGAGAGTAAATCGCTCACTGACATAGACACAACACCATTATCCCTCACACTGGCTGATAAGCTTGTTTTCTAATTATAGTAGAATAGAACAGATGGCCCAGGTCACAGTGACAATCAGCTAGGGACAGGCCCAAACAAACAACGCTGCCTCCTGCAGTTTTAACTGACTCACATCTCCACCATGAAGTGCACCGGCTCTTTTGGCTCAGCGTTAATCATGCTTCATTTCCCTCATAATCACAGTAAGAGATGGAGAGGGTTCGCAGGGTTCAACAATTATACTCCTAAAACACATCACCGCTCATGAAACTGTTTACTTAACCTGCACAGCTCACTACGAGTTCATGAAATCTCAACAATAGGTCGGAAAGTAATAAGAAGAACGCAAAACAGACATGTGCTGTATTTCTAATAGCTATTGTATTTTATGACAACATTATAGATTCCATTGACCTCACTATATTCCCTATATGCTTATACATCCCACAATGCCTCTTGGACAGTAGTGAGCAGCGATGGTCACTCAACGGGTCAAAATAGACCACAATGCACTGGGAATGTCGGACGTAAACAGCTGACCTCAACACGGATGAATGATGTCCAAGTTTTTTTTTTTTTTTTTTTTCAGTTTTCCAGT
>OMNZ01091743.1:0-13877 GCA_900303255.1 Lesueurigobius sanzi | reverse complement strand
CTGCAGGAGAAAAAGGAGACACAATTGCTTCAGAGGTATCACTTTGAAACCTTTGTTGTAGATTACTGACATTAACATGATCATTTTATGTTATATATATGTCATGTACTATGACCAAATATAAAAATGGAAAGAGAGAGTTTTTGGATTTTGGATAGCTAGTTAACACTATTAGTGGAAAAATAAATACAAATTTCACTTTGCTAATTGGGTTCAAAGCTCAATAAATTAGACTAGGAATCAGACATTTAGTGGAAAGCTTAAAAACATTATTCAGTACAAGAGTGGAAAAAGTCTTTCCAAATGGCTGTCTATTCACCCGTTGTCTATACATTTGTTTCAATAGGAAAGGGGCTGGCAATAGTAAGCTTAGGCTGCCTTAGGAGGAATGACACTGGGGGAAGTAGGATACACTGAGCCCTATCGTCTTGTTCTTCTTATTCTATAAATTATATACACATTTCACCTTTTATCTGTTCATTGCTATTCACATTATGTTCCCCCTTTCAATCCCTTGGTTCATAATGGTCCGTCAAGCGGGACCCATTCCACCGTGGCTTGACTCACCGACTTAGACCCTTCCACCATAAGGGACAGACAGACACACTTTTTACTTCCTTCTGCTCCTTTTCCATCATGTGTTGCATTTGCCTTTTTAATGAGTGAAATAAACAATAAAATGAAAAAAATGAACCCTTCCACCTGCCGCTAATCGTGGACTTATGGATGGATGGATTTTATGTTGTTTGGACATTGCTTGTGTTTGAATGAGAGTGAGCCCTCTGGGAAAACGTTTTTTTTTTCCGTGATACTGGGCTTTACAAAAATAAATTGATTGGTTGATTGAAAATGTGGTGTCTGTCGGTGCTACTGAAGTGGAGCTTTGGTTGCCCGAGTGTAATGAATTCCTAATTTTGAGGAAATGGGCCCCCAAGTTTTGTAATGTATGCTCATTCGCGTGTATCTCTACTCATAAAGCAAATACAAGATGAGTTTGGTCTATTCTTACTTAATACTAAGATGTTCAGGGAGAAAACGAGGCAAAAATCTTAAAATTCTGCATGAAAAATCTCACATACAGTGGGTATAATGCCTTAACACCGTGGCCAAGTGCCTTTTGTTCATTCTTTCAAATAGAAAGTTTAATTTTCAACATGAACCAAACCGCTCTTGACATTCACCTGGAGCGTTGCTAAATTACAGCCCCTCGAACATTCCTTTCAAAACGGACCAAATCGCAGTCGTTTTCTGTTGTACTAAGTCTTCCACCTCGTTATTGCCTTTGGTCTAATAAAAGCTATTTCGAAGCGTCGATCAGTTTGTCACTCTCACACAGGCCGAGTAAGCAAAGTGAAGTGCTCCCGCTGGACCCCAGGAGCCATTACAGGAGAGGCGGCCATTGTTCCTACACGCGTTAGCTGCTATATTGCTATGGGAGACTCAAACACACATGTCCAATACATCACATTTACAGCGGGTCCCAAAGCAGGCCACACACAGACTGTACACGCACATACGAGCACTACAGGGAGGCATGACCTGGAATACATTACAACACTGTCAAGTCAGCTTCATCTATTATGCATTTTGTGACCTGTGGGAGACTTCCTGGTTCCCGTTTCCTCCCTATGTTCAAAGACAGGAGAGTTGTTGGGTGTAAATTAGGCGTCTAATAAGAGTAGTGAAAGGCTTGCCTTTTCTTGTGTGTTGGTCAAAAAGTTGCCTCCTTGTGCTTCTGTAATGCCAGAGAACAAGTGGAAGATGAAAAACATGTACTATTTTGTGTCTAAATCAACCTGTTTTCAAAGGGCCATGCTAAATTCATTTTGAGGTTTACAAGTGAATATGTGAAAAAATATATATACTTTAGAGATAACTGTTTGAAGCTTGAGAAAAATGTATTGCAAGTTTCCTGTCATTATAAATTATATAAAAATAATGCATTTTATGCGTAAAAAACACCAACAATTACTATAGTTTTGGTGACAAAATTGCTAATTAATAAGAAATCACATTAAATACTGAAAAATCCCTCTGAAGAAGTACAAGGCTGGACAATTTGTGTAGATGTCTGTAGGAGCTAATACAGTGGATATTTTGTTATAAAAAAAAAAAAAAACTTGGGAGAAAAAAGGCTTTGAAGTTTTATAACATCTGCTCTATCTACTATGTCTTTTTATCCTGGCTTCTCCTAGAAAAGAAATGACCATATATAGATAACAGCGTCTTGTTAGACACTTTACACATGTCACATGGATACCAAATATGTCAATATTCGTTGCCTTAGAATTATATGGTTCTATCTGACATTTTTGTCTAAATGTAGTTATTCACATATTCTTGTTCCAAGGGGTCCACCCCTTCTGTACTCTGGTGCATTTAGGAGGGTTTTATGAGCAAACATACATTACCCTTTTCCATCATTTTATATGAGCGGTCAAAACTTGAAACCTAAATATCTCAGAACTACCGATAGAACCTTATAATCCTAGCGTGGCCTTAGCCATCCATAAACTCCGGTCAATTATCATTTCTGGGTCATATCTTAATGGCCGTGATACATACTGTAGGTTGAATTTCATCCTAGCCATTCGCTAGCGTTTGGTCGTTTCAACCTTTAAAAAGGAGTTGACCCCTCCGTCCTGAAAACGGAGCGCAATTGTGAAGATCCAGACCCTCTGTACGAAATGAGTACGAGGGAATGGTAAGACCAGGCTATTATAATTCTAAAGGGACGATCTGTGAATGGATATGTGTGGGAAGCACGGCAGAGTGCAACAATGGTGGAGTGACTTTCTGGTAAAGGCTGACGCCAAACTTTCTCTGATCTTGCTCAGAATCAAACTCTCTTCTTTGTACAGTTTGTTTGTTGATACCTAAATTCCATTTCTGCTTTGCTTCTCTGGTCACTGGTGCATACGAGGCAGTGCACCCTCTGCTGGCATTTGGTATAACTGCACATAATCACTTTGTCTTAGTATGGATATTTTGTTCTAGGTCATACAACAAAAATAACAGGGCAAATAGATCTAAAGTAATCCCAAAATCCCAATTAAACAGAAACTAAATAATATAGGACCATCTATCATTCAACAACCAATGTTCTAACTTCCTGTTAAATGTCTCTGTCAGCCAATCAAAGCCTGGTACTTTGTCTCACAACCAATCGCTCTTTCTGACCCAAATCCTAACCCTTCTGTCTTCTCCTCATCGCAGCAGCAGAACAACCAGCCTCCTCAGCAGTTTATCTTATCTTATCTCAGTACCGTGCATACCCTGAAGCATTCGTAAACATGACAGTCGTCTTACTTGGGCACAAACGTTGATCACTCTGCCCGCCTCTGATTAGACTCCCAGTTCAACAGCACCTATGGGATCTTTTCATATTCACTCCATTTTCGATTTTTCTTTTACAGCACTGAATAAATTGCGTCTCCGTTCCAAAGTAGACCCCTGCTGAGGGACGCTGGGAATTGCCTGACGGTGCCACAGTTTCCTTCCCCTCCAATGCAGTTGCTGAAAATGTAGTTGATAATATTTCACTTTTACAGCAGCTACAGCTTCTCGCTCTGTTCTATTGTTAGATAACACAGCCTGGACCTAAAAAGACACCACCTGGATTCAAGAAGTAGGTAAGAAAATCCCATTGTGTAATTACGTAAGCAACCCTACTGTACGTATCCAAAGAAAGAGGCCAGCTGAATACTTGAGCACAATATTCTGTTAATGTTTTTTTCCCCCAAGGTTGTAGGCACATATTCTAAGATACAAATGCATGGTTTGATGGAAATGTAAGATGCATTACTTGAATTTAGACTGGTTTAGGAAGAATATAGTATAAGTAATCATTTTCACAACTGGATTAGCCACTACAGAGTTCAGACCTGAACCAACTGTAACAAAAACCATCATTCTAATGTTATGTTGAATCACCTTTAGCTTTTCTGCAAGGAATTATTCCCATCCAGAGTTACAGTAATGTTTGGCCAGGTCTAGTATTGATGGTGTAACTCGGTCATTCAGATAGTCAGGTGGCCTCTTTGAGCAATGTCTGATGGGAGGCTCTTTCTTTGTTAAATCCAGGGGGTTGTTTTCTTTTGACCTGAAATATATATTGAACATCCATCTCCATATTCAAAACTCACCCATTACGTTTATTTCATGATGTTTGGTCCAGTCGGACGGGGGACTTTGTCAGGAAATCACTACAACATGTCAGCGCTCCCCCGTGTTTCCCACGCATATCTATTCACAAATATTGACTCATGATGCACATAATGTGACCAACAAGATGCTGTAATCCAAATATGGCAATTTCCTTTCTGGGAGATACTAGCAGCAAAAGTCCACAAGGATATAAACACAAAATTTAGAGCCTGTTTTATCAAAATGAGGTTTTTATTATACTTTGGCAGCTAAATGTCCACTTTAGTAACACCTACAGGCACCAAACTCAACTATATTAACATTATGTTGAAGGTTTTCTCAAAGGGATTTTTCAATACTATTTTTTAGCAAGGTTTTGCCATAGAATCTCTCAATTTACATTTACACTTTACATTTAATATATGGAACAAAGAGAGGTAAAAGATTCACAAAAGAATCTTATATTCCCTACACCATCACATTTTTAAGTAATTCTTGCTCTGTTTTAGTCATATCCCAGTGCGTCTCAGAAATGCTAAAACACTAAAATAGTTGACAACTATTTCAATAATCAATTAGTTGTTTCAGCCCTACCTGATTTATTGAGCTTTGAGCCCCAAAAGGTGTAATGTTTATAGATTTTCCTACTAATAACTAGCTTATATCTAAAATCTCCTCTGAGAAAATCTTTGTAACTAATATATTAACAAAATAAAGCCATGCATTTAAGTCATTTTCCCTGTTCACCTGCAGCGTCTTGCCTGAAAGCGCTTGCACCTTCTGGTCTTGGTCATAACAGCCAAGATCTGGACCGGTATTTTATGAATACATGCAGTATAATATTCCAAATATTACGACACGAATTACCAAGGTTGGTTTGTCCAAAGCAGGACCTTTACAGGACAAAAGCTGTTGACTATACTGTAAGTGCCATGTTTGCAGACTAGCGTTTATTACAACCAATGGGGGAGTTCAGAAGCACAGACCTCCGCCAGGTCACTGAATGAGAGCAATACGAAAACCAACGAGAGCCGTGCGGACCTGTGATAATGAGTGAAAGAAGAGGGGAAGATCTGGCCCAGAGCTGCGTCATGGCTCAACAATACTCCATGAAGCTGAATACAGGCAGGAGACACATACAATTCATCGGATGGCAGAAAAGATTGTGAATGGGTCTCCATAGGGAGCTATACAGAGTCACATTAGTGTTATAGGGACACGCTGAACAGCTGTAAATATGCGTTGGCGGATAATGCAGGAAATGCTATACAAAATCGTTTTCTTTCAGTGAATCTCAAAAAAGATGTGCACATTCACATAATTTGTCTGGAATGTCAGATAAGCGGGTGCTACGTGAGATGTTTGACATAGTTTTATGTGTGTTGACAGTGCTTTCATTTTGTGAGAATGTTTTTATGTAAAAAGACAAAGGTTTCTTTCCAGGACATTAATGTAAAATATAAATATCAAGTGTATACAATGCTGGTCACACGCTAGTTTCCATCCGTTGTCCCACATTCGCACTCACAAACACTCTCTCATTCTTCCTGACCTATTGTACCTGATTTAAGGTCTGTCACTAATGATTATTTTTGTAATCAATTAATTTTTACGATTATTTTTATGATTTATTGATTAATCAGTTGACAGCAAAAGGTGCGTAGAAAGTGTCATATTGAAAAACATTTTGCCACATGAAGCTAAAGTGACGTTGTTTGAGGACGTCTTGACAGAGTAAACTTAAAGGTAATGTCTGTAGGATGCTCTTTCTACAAGTTTCACGTCATTCCTCATTTGAAAGCTAAGAACCTCTAAAATTCACTTTGGGATTGTGAAAGTGAGAAAGCGAGAGAGTCCTCTGGTCAGAGATTTATCTCATATTTGGAACAATCAGCGCTAAAACATTTGCAAATAAACCTCTATAACCAATGGGCCTCATTCATGAATATTTTCTTAAGAAAAAGTACTTAAGTACAACTTCATGAGGCGTTAAGAAGATATAACTGTTCTTAAAGAGTGATGCCCCAAATTCATGAACGTGACACTAAGAACACCACTGCCCTCATTATCAGGACATTTACATTATATTGACTATGAAAATACAATGGCACACCCTTTCATCTTCCATATATGGGTATGACAAGAGCATGAGGCAGTACTCATTTACATATACTTAATATTTACATAATATTTGTATGCTACTATTTTTTAAATACCAATACTCTTATTGTAAATAGCCTCCTGTATTTAGTCTACAGTCTCTACTCTTATTACGACAGGTGCAGTGCTTAATTTGATCCGGCTTTTGGGGGAACGCATTCCGGGAAATCGGAATTTTGAGCTTTATTGGATCCGGGAAATAAAATACTCCAACAACTTTTAAATATGCAATTATTTTGGGCTGTTCCCCCATAAAATCCACCCAGTACACAAGTGTTCCTGAAAATGTGGATTTACAAATTAAGCACTGGACAGGTGTGACTCGGAGCAGCAGCCGAGCTGCAGCCCTCAGCTGTGAAAGTCTGATTTACACTAACTACTGTATCTCTGCTCTATACCACCTCTGATCACTTTCATTCTCTCAAAAAATATATATTTAAATGAAATAATGTTTTAGAAAAATGTTACTCATGCTGTGGAAGAGTTAGAATTTTTGGGTTCATTTTGACTGTGATAATATTCTAAAACTGTAGATGTTCTGTGTGTAAGAGTCCTCCTGACTGTTCTTAGGATTTGTTCTTCCAGACAAACTTTTTCAACCAAGAACAAATTTTGTGAATGCCAAAAAAGGATCTTAAGTCGGCCTTCAGAACAAATGTATGTGTAAGTTTGTTTCATGAATGAGGCCAACATAGTTTTTTCACAAAAAATACAACATTTTGATGTAGTTCTCTGTCTCAGTCTGTATATCCCAGAAACGATTAGTCGATTACTAAAATAGCTGACAACTATTTCAATAATCGGTTATTTGACGATTAGTCAATTAGTTGTTTCAGCTGTAATGTTTTTAGTGGTAGGGAAACTGGAGGAAACCTTCGCAGACACGGGGAGAACACGCAAACTGTGCGGATGACCCAACATGACCCAGGAGGTACTGATCAAAGTGCTGAAACCGTAAAAGAAGCAACCAAATTAAACAGGATTAACCTGGACTGCGCGAATGAAGTGAAAAACTACTCCAGGTATGTTGATATTACAATCATTTGGCAGTATATTGCTGCGCACTAACCATGAGCCTTCACACCTATAAGGGACCTCCAGGGGCCCAATAGGAGTGTGAGTGACAGCTGTGTTAAAGGGAACAGGCTCAGCACGGCCACGGATCCACTGTCTGCTAAATCATTCAGCACTTCACTTACAACAACACAACGCTCTGCTGACAACGACAATCCCCACATGACTGAGACGATCCACCGCATCCCAAGAGCAATACTGTTAAATAAGGAATAACGGCAATTCCACTTTCATCAAATGCTATGTTTAAATATTAATCTGTGGCTATTATAAAGATTATGCGCAGAGGGATTGTGCCAGGCTTCGTAGTGTCTGCCAGACAAGCATTTCCACCCACACGTGTAGACTCCTCATTCATACTCCTCAGTCAGGTTAAGCAGGGTAACAAGGGCTGATTGTGGCGCATTCAAGGAGAGAAACACAATGGACTGATGATAGTTTAACAGAAGATTTAGACCAAACAGCAAAAGGAGGTCTACAATCTACAATCATGCTTCTGAAGACATGAAATCAATACTTTGGGACATTTCTGCATGATTTAATCCTATACAACCCTTTAAGTCACAGTATCATGCATAATTGTGACCCATAAACATTCATATATTTAAATGTATTATTTTTCCCCCCAGCCTCACTACTGATTTCGCGATAGATGGCTTTACAGATGGATTACAACGAAGTATTTTGTGATATACATGTATTGTGCAGCTCTAATAAAATAAAATAAAATCTATGTATCTCAAAGACACATTATGAGAAAGAACTTTGTTGGTCAGGTTTGTGAATTGATTGTGAATCTGGAGGCAGCAGTGGGAATAAGAAACAAAAAATACAAATGTAATGAACATACTTTGGGTGCATTACTGACCAGGACTTGATTTATGGACTTTGAAAATGTGCTGGACAGTAACAGACTTTATCATGCAGCCTAAACCGTGTTAGTTTTGTTGAATAAAATATTTCATCATTTTAGTCATACCAATAATTTTGCTGAGAAAAATGTGACTAAAATGAGATTAAAAGTAGTGAATGAGACTAAAATGTGAACTTAAAACATCTGAAATTCCAGTGACAAAAAGAAAAAAGATGAGATAAGAGATAAGATAGTTCTTTATTGATCTCACAATGGAGAAATTCACTTGTCACAACAGCTCTCACAGGACAGGATCACACGGGGCGGGGTGCAAAAAGTAAAAATGACCACAGGACCAACACATGCACTCAAACAGATGTGAGGAAGTCATGATATATTTGTCTAAAACGTTTAACTCAGTAATATATCCCATTCAATTGTACTCAGCAGAATATTATACCAGATTAGTAACCGGCCTCTTCTGAAGTTGAAGCGATGTTGCCGTTATTGGACTTGGCCTGCAGTATGATGAAAGATGTCAATACTAATCCAGTCACAAGAGCCTCGGCGCAGTGTCGATAAGTCTGTCAATGTTGTTTGTGGTTTGCTTTGCTGCTGGAAGCTCCTGTCAGCACTAAACCAAAAAGTAACTGTTGACTTTCAAAAGTGCCACGGCTTCACCATCAATAGTTCTAGTTGTGTTTGTCTTTTTCTGTTGCCCCTTTTTCTTATTGTGTGGCATATTGTCTATACGAGTTGTCTGGATGTTTTTGTTACTCCATATGACTCACCTCTTTATCCAAAATCTACAACTTGGCCTCGGGCAGAATACTGTACATGGAGTGTGTGAACTTTAACCTCTTAAGCCCTAGGCCTTTTTCTCCAAAAATCATGTCTTTACATCCTAGGTGTACATGGCTAATTTTGGTGTCCACACATTTGGTAGAGCTTTGGGATGACGGTGGAAGTGAAATAAAAATAAATGATGTTGTTTGACAATATAATGAGGTTGCCATAGGTTTGAATGCATTTCTGCCTGAAAAAAACATACACATTTTTCCGCAAAAAGGCCTTTTTCCTCCCTGTGGTGTTGGAAATAACAACAGAAATGGATAATCCCACATCAGCTGTCACTAATTTGCAACTTTGGAATATTTTTCTGCGTAAAACACGTAGGTCAGTAACTGTATCTGAAAAAAAAGTCACCATTTTCACTAGGTCTTAAGAGGTTAAAGGAGTGGGCGCATATAGGATATAGCGCATTCTTCCACAGATCCAAAAAGCCCGTGTAGATTGCCGTATGCCATTGGGCCTGCAGTACAAAAGCTGACCACTCTGCCCACTCTGTGCATCCTTATTATAAGTTAAACAAAAGTTAAGGACTCCAAAACTTACTAATACATTCTCTGTCATCTTATTGAACTATCATGTTTGTCCCCAGAGTGGGAAGACAAAGACTGCGATGTGAGGAGCCTGCTGTTTCACGCCAAAGCCTAAAGCGAAGAAGATGGAGCAGCAGCTGTTGGTGCCCAGTAATGAGGGGTGGCGATCAGACTTGGCAGACTTGGCAAGAGCTCAGGTGGAGCAATGTAGGAAAAAAATATATATATATATATGATGTCAAAACGGTGACAAAGCTGGACAAACATCTGAGAAGGTGGATCATGCAACAATCGATCTCGTCAAGGACATGCTATTCTTTGAAAAAGAGACTTTCAATGAAGATGTGGGCAATTTGCTTCATATCAATGCAAAGAATTTACTGAGACTTTACAGCGGACATTCTGTAAACATCTTTTAAAGGATGCCCAGATTATATACGCTTCAGAAATATCCACTTTATACAACATTGTAAAGGCAAGTAAAGCGCTAATATGTCTGGCACAGGCTGTTTCTCAGAGTTATGAAGGCAGAGGACAGAAGTAACTAGTTTAGATTGAGCATTAACATTAACAGCTTTTGTGTCACTATAGAAGACCCATCACAAAATTATAGACATTTAGAATCAAGGTATAATCCACGTTCATGTAAAACATTATACAGCTAAAACATAGTGTAACTAATGGTGGACTATGGTGCAACAACTAAACTGTCAGAAAAATATATGTAATGTAATGATGTGAAGGCAAACATGCTCTTGATGCTCAGCCAACATCATGGAGAAAAGGTAGTGATGCTGCCTGCTCACAGGGAAGACAGTTTTTCTTTCCAATGAAAGTACACCTAATAAAATGCTTCTATTTGATTGATATCACACAGGTCAGATATTTCACATGCTTTAGTAGTATAAGTTGTCAGACATTTTCTATATGATGGCACACAATTTTGAAAAAATAAAAAGGTAAGACAGCCTTAGAACTTAGCCCAGGGTGAGACAATACAGAGGTAATGAGCCATATTAAGTATGAATAGGTTATATGTTTTCCTACCTTTAGCACCACGAGAGGAGGGACTAAGGGCACCCACACACTAGAGGATTTTTAATCTTTTGAGACTCAAGATCTGTGCACAGACCCCACACACTTAAGGACAGACATGAGGACAAACATACACACACATGAGGAGTCCCACCACAGATCATGCCATGAGAGAAAGTTTTTATTGAGCCACGCCTCCTCAGACTAAAAATCTGGCTAAAAATCCTCTAGTGTGTGTCCAGCTTTAGAGCAGGGTTTATACAGGTAGCAGCAAGTCAAATTGAATGCTTTTTAATGCCATTTTAATGCCCAAATTCAATATAAATTTCCATATTCAATAGAAAATTTGATAGAACGGAGACATTTTCTACAGAAAGTGTATCATTTCTGCCAAAACTCCAAACTGTAAAAGTAGTCATTAAAATCATTTGATTTAATGCGGGTTTGAATTCAATTTAATGCTTTTTAATGACATTTAAGGCCTTATTTTTGACACAATTCATTCAACGACTTTTTAACCTGCAGAGGTTAACTCCTCCTTCTGGTTCACTCTTAAGAGACCCACCAGCGTGCTCAAGTCGTTATTAGGCTGATGACGATCTTTGGACTAAGATCGAAACGTCCTACATTTCAACTACAGAGTACAGATGAAGACTGAAGAACTTTTGCCTACGATAAAAAGTTAAGAGTTAGAGAAAAGTTGCAATTTACATTTTCAAATAAACATAGTAAACATAAACAGTTGAATGAATATTTGGCTGTGACTTTTTAGCCCTAATTTTAAAATATTTCATAATTGTCTCCTATTCCTACTTTGTGACCTCCCCCGTCTGTAAAAGGTGCTATATAAATACATGTTGCTTGCTTGCTTTATCACCTCCATTCAAACTTCATCCATTGAGATTACAGCCTACAAATTTGCATGCGTAAGAGACCACTGTAACAACATGAAATCAGAAAGCCCGATCCATGTGTACGGCCATTAGCGATCTCCAGAATCAATCCTCATATTTGTTCATTTGGAAACCGTCTCGTGCATGGCAAATAAGCTCGGCTGGTCCTCGGGTCAGAAAAACTCATTTAGCACTCGGCGTCTTTTTTTTCCCCCTTCCGTTTAAATAAGGCCACCCAATAACGTTTTATTGACTTGTTATTCCGCGCACACGGAAAGACGGACGGCCCGGGCGTCTATTAGGAGCTGGCCTATGCAAATGCGCTCGTGATTAACTGCCTTCTTAATTTGCCCGCACAAGATGGGAGGAGACCCGGAGCAGCGTCTCGCCCGGGCCCGCGCGCCGGCTAGCATCTCCGCTAACTCGCGACTTGATTGATTAGCTCGCTCCGCACGCACACGCCAGCTAATGCTAAGTTAATTTATTTATTATGACACCCATGAAAGCAGTGTAAGAGCCGGCGTGCGTCTCGCTGTAAGTCAAAAAGCTGAGTGTGTTCGGTGCCCGTGTGATAGTGTGGCACTTGATGAATGGAGGGTCGGATGCGTAAAGGATGATTTAGCTATCGGCAGCGCAGAGGGGCAGACATGCATGAATTTTAACAGCTTCGGAGCCGCGCAACAATAGCACGCACGCCACACGGATTGATGAAGTGCCGTGATGGAGTGCTAAGCTAACAGATCTCAGCGTCGCAGCGTGTGGGACATACTTACGGATGGCCAAATACCGGTCGGCGCCGTGAATCACAATTAGCTCGACGCGCGGCGCAGCTAAACACACACAAACCGGACCGGATTTGCGGGTCTTTCGAATCCCTCTTTGCTTAGCTTGATCCGCGATAATTGCTCACTTCAACAAATAAACATGCCAAGAACACAAGGTAAGCGCGAGTGTGGATGGCGGCGATAAACATGTGCTCGTCGCTAATCCAGTCAAATGAAAATTAGCTTTGTCTTTTTGGCAGAGCGTGATTTGACAGAGAATTAGCAGCGGGTCTATAACAGCTGATCGTGTGTGAAGAGATATAATAGAAGTGGAGCTGGAGCCAGGAGAGTTGCTCGTAAATCTGCGAGTGCCAGGCTGCTTGAACACAGTAAAGGTTTATCGCTCGGGCCAATGTGTGCTGTAAAGACTTAGAGGTAGGTGTGATCGATACAAAGGCCATTGAAGTGATTCAGGAGAGAAACGAAGCCCGGATAAGGCAAAACAATATGACCACTACCTGTGAAGTCCTATACACTGATATACATAAACTTCTTTAGAAAATTTAGCACCAGGTTGTTTGTGTGCTTTGAAGATGGCCAGTTTTTGATCTCACCTTAATTAACCACCAAACTGAGAGTGGAAATGATGCATAAGCATATTTACCTAAACTGTCTTTTATTGATTTCAAAATCCAAAAATATGAACATATGTCAGGGTATGTAAACAAATGCATTACATAGAATATGAATGATAACACAAAAACCTTTATTTCACTCATGGTTAGTGGTTGTGTGAAGCCATTTATTGTAAAACAAAAAAAAAAAGAAAAAAAAACCCTGTTTGTTTACGCTTTTCAACTAGAAACTAGTCAAATGTTCCTGATCAAAAGTTTACCTATTGTGCATCTTGAAGAGGGTTTATACTGGGAGCAGCAAGTCAAATTTAATGCTTTTTAATGCCCTTTTAATGCCCAAATGCTACATTTTGAATGCCAGAAACGCCACAAATTAGTGCGTAATTAATATTAATCTCCATATTCCTTGCAAATTTTGATACAACTGACAACTTTTGAACAGAAATAGTGTATAATTTCTTCCCAAACAGTAGTCTCGACCCTATTTTTGGATTTTTGCCAAACCTTTGCAGTAAAACTAGCTGACCAATGTCTTTATTTTTCAAGAATTTTTGATTTAATGCCGGTTTGAATTCCATTTAATGCTTTTTAATGACATTTACAGTGAAGAAAGTAAGTATTTGAACACCCTGCTATTTTTGCAAGTTCTCACACTTAGAAATCATGGAGGGGTCTGAAATGTTCATGGTAGGTGCATGTCCATTGTGTGAGAGATAATCTAAAAAGAAAAATCCAGAAATTACAATCTATGATTTTTTAACAATTTATTTGTGTGATACAGCTGAAAATAAGTATTTGAACACCTGTCTATCAGCTAGAATTCTGAGCCTCAAAGACCTGTTATTCTGCTTTTAAATAGTCCAACTACACTCTGCTCATGATTCTAATTTAGTAGCACCTGTTTGAGGTTCTTAGCTTTCATAAAGACACCTGTG
>OMNZ01091736.1:5756-15941 GCA_900303255.1 Lesueurigobius sanzi | reverse complement strand
TATATATATATATATATTTCTATATATATTTAATGTATTTATTATTTATCATTATTACAAGTTTATGTTTCATGTTGCACAAGTACACTGAAGAAAACTCCTAGTCTGTGAAACCTTCATTGACCATGGCAATACATTCTATTCTGATTCTGATTTTCATCAGGGTTAAATGAACCACACATTGAATTCTTGAACATTTTTATTTTCATGTGACAATAGCCAATAGATCAGGGGTGTCAAACTCATTTTGGTTGTGGGCCGAAATTCATCTACTATGGCGGGTCGTGGGCCGCATATTGTAAGAGGAAAAGTACAAAATATTTTTTTCGATAAATTAATAATAATGCTTAGCACTGTGATAATTCAGCGTATTTGATTGACATTTAAAAATTGGCCAACGCCCCACAGGACTGTAGCCTGATAAATAATAATAATGGCTTACTGTTATATTACCAGCCTGTGTCACCAGGGGGCCGTAAAACACTAAAAACAACACTTTTACCAGTGACAGAACACCTTCAGTGCCCTCTGCTGGACAGGTGTGGAACCATTTTTAGATGTTGGCTGCCCCCTAGCGGCTGGAGTGAGCATTTTGGTTATTTCTTTAAACATCCATACCTTCTGACAGGATGGGCCAGAGACTTGCTGCTTTTTTTGACATGCTCAGTAATTTGTGCTCTATAAGTCGCGGGCCAGATGAAATCATCTCGCGGGCCGCATTTGGCCCGCGGGCCTTTTGTTTGACACCTGTGCAATAGATGAAAGCTTAGATCCAGGTCTCTCTTGTAAAAGAGATCTTAGACTTGAATGGGACTAACCTGGTTAAATAAAGGTTAAATAAAATAAATAAATAAAGATAATTTCAGAAAGAGATGCCTTTAAGGTTTAGGTGACCCTTTATTGCCCCTGTAGGGAAATTTGTCCTCTGCATTTGACCCATACTTCGATGCCACTGGGGCAACCCAGGAGCAATGGCCACTGCAGTGCAGCGCCCTCATGAGCCAGGCTAGCCAGGCAGTTTATTTACAGAGAGACGCTAAGAGACTATCTTTATTCTTATTTTATTATTATTATTACCTGTTGTTTTGCTTCTCTGATGACACTTTTCCTGACTTTGTGCACCCCCTGTGTGATCCTGTCCTAAGAGCTGTTGTGACTAATTGTAATTTCTCCATTGTGAGATCAATAAAAACTATCTTGTCTTATCTTATCTAATGGTCAGAATCACCTGGCTGGAGGATTAAGCTATTGTGCATGTTTTGGATTTATGGGAGAAACCACAGGACCCAGCGGAAACTCATTCAACACAGGGAGAAACATGCAAACTTCACACAGAAAGGCCTGCATGGTCTGGGAATCGAACCCAGGACCTTTTTGCTGTGAGGCAAGAGCTGCAAGATGAAAGAATGATACACATTTATTGAAATAATATTTTATTTTTTTTAAGTGGCATTAATATTAGGTTTAAAATAAATGCAACATAGACATAGACCTGTACAGTAGGCTATATGTTCACAGTTTAACATGTTCCCTTTGAATTTCCAACATAGGTTAAAAATAGACAAGTAGAAATGTATCATATTATTATATGTGTATCAAAACCATGCTTAATAAAAACCTTAATTGCCCTTTCAGTCTAATAATCAAATAAAAAATACACTGAATATATTACAAACTTATATTTGCAGAGATACAAAAATATACAAGCAAAGATATATTCAGGAAAGATACAGATCATTTGTGCCAATACATTCTGTGTGCATGTACAAGTGTCTGTACATGACTCATGAATAAAAGTGTCTTGCTGATGCCAAAAGACAAGGCGCTTTGAATGTTTTTGATCAAACTGACCAGCATATTACGCATTAAATTCACAGACGCGTGTGTTTTGGGAATGTTAATATAAAGTGCACATTGGAGAAGTGTACAAAGAAGCATGACATACAGATATTTTGTTCTCCAGAAGCTGTAAAAGCAGTGCTCTTGAACTATTCCATACTGTATCTTCTTAAGCCTGAGCAAATATATGGCATGAAAGTATTGTGTGGAGATGATTATTAGAACCATATGGCGACATTTAAATATAAAACATTTACTGAGATTTAGTAGAGGGCGGAAACCAAGATCATCCTTTTCTTGTTTTCCGCTCATCCCACCCATCATACAAAAGTGTCACAATAAATTGTCACAAACATACACAAGATATATAAATGTGGTGCAAGATGATACATAACATATTTCATTGCTTCTACCCTTAATTCACCAAGTGGTGTCTTTCCTCACAATGCCCAATAATGCCCCTGGCCTGTGTACATTTTCAACTTTCACATTTCTGAATGAAAACAAACAAAAAAAAAAAACAACACTTCAAATCTGACACGGATAAGACTCAGAATCCCCTGTTCCAACCCAAGGCACAAAAGACAAGCCTACTACTGCTTTTATTAAGTGCATGAACGCTGCGATGTGATGTTGAGAAAGCAAGTGTGGTTACCTGTCCACTAAAGTTACTTCATGGCGTAGATTTAGAGGCAGATGAGGTGTGTGGTGATCAACAACAAAGTAAGCAAAGCTGAATAATGACACCCTATGATACATTCTGAAGAGCTTCCTGTCCAAGTTTCACATTATGATAGCAAATAGCATTTTGTGTGTCCCCGATAGACCCTTTCATTGTTTGTAAACATTCCAGGCTTTTTAGCTGGAGGCGGAAAACTGGATCCCTGTCTATTTCCATTGTAGTTGTTGTCATAGTAACGATAAACAAATGTCTAAGTGTTGTTGGAAATATCAAACAAAACCATATTTTATCGTCTCAAATGTTGTCCCTCTTGTTCTTGCAGCTTAAGCCACAACAGGACGACATTTTTTAGTTGTAGTTTTACAATTATAATCGCTAGTTTTAGTTTAATTTTATTTCTCTTGCTCACTTCCTGCCTCCAGCTGATGTCACTGATGATGTAAGCAGCGAAAGGGTCTATTGATGCTGCATATAAAAAGAAAGAGTTGAAAAGCTTTGCATCCTGGTCTATTTAGCTAAATATTAGTTTGCAGTTTGATTCTGTGAACACAAGGGGGCAGCACCTTCAAACCAGCTGAGACGCTGTTGCCCCAAACTGTGACCTTCTCAGCTGAACACATATTTGTGAAGTGATACAATGAGCTGGTACAAAATCTTATTGTGGCATAATATGTTTTTTTGTACGAGGCAAAAGAGTTTCCACCCTGAGGAACACTTCCTGTGCCCAGTTCTATAAGGCCATCCCAAAGACTAACTTTACCCCATCCCATGGAGCTGCAGTCCAACATGTGAACAGTCTCATAACGACAGATGCCGCTTTTTGTGCAAAGCCAAGTGATCGGAGCGAGAGAAGCTGCGCTCGCAGTCCGGACACTGGAACGGTTTGACTCCTGTGTGTTTGCGGAAATGCCTCGTCAGCTCATCAGACCGAGCGAACTTCCATGTGCAGCCCTCCCACATGCACTTGTACGGCTTCTCTCCTGCAAACCAAGCACACATTTAAAAAAAATAGTCTTAAACACATGTACATCTTTTCTGCAGCCTTGACTGTGACTGTACCTGTGTGGGTTCTGCGATGGGCTTTGAGGTGAGAGCTTTTGGTGTAGATCTTATTACAGCCATTGAAGTCACAGCGGTGAATCCGTCTCTTCTTGAGGGAGTCGGGCGAATCAGGTGGAAGAGGATGCTGTGTGCGTGAATGGACTATTACGGAAGGACTGTTCATCCTATATCACAGAAAACAAATATATTGGTTTCAATAAGTGTAAGATATAGCACATTTTTGCATTGCATTTTTATAGAAATCTTTCTTCAGCCCTAATTTTTTGACTGCTGTTATCACTCGGGAAGAATACCTGCTTTTTTCAGTTATCTTGTCATCTATTAAGTTCTTACTTCAGCTCTCTGTATAGCAACTAAATCATTAACCGTTTCCTGTAGATTTCACTCTCATTGACTCTGTTGAGGGGCTTTGGCAGTTTACCCAATTCACTCTACTCTTTAATGTTATAATCACACAGCTCAGACAAGAATCATGTAATGTAACTACAAAAGAGAGTTTAAAAGCCAAAACAAACAGAAAAGGAATTGTCAGTCCACACTATCATTACGCTTGAGTGTTGGGGTGTGAGTAAGTGGCAGTTGAGAGCAGGTGTCGAGTGTTGAAATATGAATCCGTCACAGATCAACTTTGCGTAAAGGAATGTGCAGAAAATCCCCATCAACACATCCCCAAGTGTCCAGCCCGTTATTACAGAACTCTGTTGACCTATTTATTACACACAGCACAGGCTATTTACATTATTCCTGTGCGAGTGTGTTTTGAAAGAGGTGATGACAACCGCGGACACGCCCACCCCACTGAAGGGCCCAATTATTTTAGAACTGGCACGCTGACAACAACTGCAGCTCGTGGAGGGCAACCAAGCTCACACTGCACAATGCACACACACATTGGCAGCATTCTCTGACTATTACATCTTTAACATAGCCTTCAATTATTTCTTCTGTAGGAAAAGCAGTTTTAGCCCCGGGGTAAGGGCACAAAAGTGGAGAGGGAGTGCAGAGAGGCAGGAAAAGATGAATAGAGGGTAGGGCAAAAAAGGAGAGACTGAAGAGAATGATTGTGCCAGGCGAAATAAGCATCTACAGCAAAAACAATCTTGAACAAATAATGCCGAAAGATAAGAAGCGCAATTCTTCAGAAAGGTGACTAATGGACAGAACAACAACAAGAGAGCCATGAAGGAATCCGACACACCTCACACACTTGTTGCTTCCCGGCAAATGAACATGCTTTCTTACTTCCGCCTGGTTACACTTACTTACAGGAACACAGTAGGGTTTTGAAATTATACCGTAAGTACAGTTGTGCTCAAAAGTTTACATTACCCTTTTTTTTATAGAATACGAATGATAGCACAAAAATATTTTTTCCCACACATGGCTAGTGGTTGTGCAAAGCCATTTATTGCCAAAGAACTGAGTTTACTCTTTTGAAATCATAGTGGAACAGAAACTACTCAAATGTCCCTGATCTAACGTCTACATGACCTTCAACAACTGCCAGGAAAATTGTTCAGGAGCAAAGAAAAACTCACTTCAGCTGAAATACAGGACTCTCTGACAAAATTGGACTCTCTGAAAAAATGTATGTTTGTTTCAAGATGCACAATATGTAAACTTTTGATCAGGGACATTTGGCTAGTTTCTCTAGTTCAAAAGCATGAAAAAAAAAACATTTTTAAAGGTTTTCGTGTGATAGTGATTCTATGAAATGCATAAGTTAAACTTTTGAGCTGTATAACACGGGATAAGACTTCTTTAAGAATATAATTAGAATGGTAAGAACACTTCCTGATCACATTGAGAGAAACACTTGTACAAAGCTGTGTGAAGGTGTGCCACTCACTCGTATTCGTGTGGTATCCTGAGGGTTGGGGGTTTCTTCTCATGACTGTTGATGGGGTCATGGCTTATCAGTTGGCGGGGCTCAGTTTTGATTGGCTTATGCAGGTCATGGATGTCCCCCCGCAACTCCAGGGCCTTCTTAAAGTGGGCTGAAAGAGGCCAACACATGAGAACTGGTCAGTGACATAAGAAAGGACAGACAGGTAAATATCTTAAGGCAACAGTAGCTTTAGTTTCTAATTGATAAAGGAAAAGGACACATGTATTGCGTTTTACAAGTTGGCAAGTTTCTCAAAGCTCTACACTGTAGTCATCAATGCTAATTCACTCCATACTTGGTGGTGATATGCTTCTATTGTAGACACAGCTGCCCTGGGGCAGACTAACCACTCACTCATTCACACACTACGTGTCTTATGTATATAAGACACAACTACAGCCAGGATAGAGTGTGTATATCAGGCTGGGGACTAAACCAGGGCTGACTGATTAGTGTTTTATATAGAACCGTGTTGAGTATTGAAATTTCAGTAAGTAAAATAATCTCACAAAGGCTCTTTTATTTCCTGTATCTTCCATCAAGTTAATTTTATAATTTGTTTTGCATGGGTCTCTGAGCAGCCATTCATGCATTTACTTCTGTGACTTACAGTTCACCCTAGAATAAAGAAACAGTCTTCCACCAGAAGAAAAAAAACAAGCGGTTATTCTGAGTAGAGAGGAAATAAGACACACTTCCTAATTTCAGAAAAAAGGGAACAATTAAATAATCTACATGTTTATAAGGAAAAGGTCCAGGACGACGGTACATTCCTTCCACAAAACATTAGCACATCCTGTTTTTCATCCATTTCACTTGTTCCCAGGGCAAACAGTGCGTGTGCTCTCACCTGTTTGCTCTCGGCTGCGGTGGAGGTGCTCCTCCTCTGTGGTGAGCGGTGGGCTGACCATGATGGGCTGGTGCAGGTGGAGCGGTGGAGGCAGGAGCACAGACAGGGGCAGCATGACCGGAGACACCATTACCCCTGGCTGGAGGACTCCTTGCCCAGAGCTGATGAGAGGGGCCATCATGGTGGGGTAGGACAGCGCCTGTGTGGCCGGTGGCAGGGCGTGAGGTGGGGAGGAGCGCAGGGGAGAGCAGCGGGGCGAGGGCGTGCCACGGGATGACACCGGGGATGAAGAACAGGGAGGGGATAGGGAGGAGGGAGAGGAGGAAGAGGAGGAGCGCTTGGTCACAGACAGGTCCACTGGCTCTAACTGTGCACTGCTGCAGCTGTGGTGGGTGCTGATGGGAGGGTTGGGTGAGGGGAAGGTGGGCAGAGGAGAGGAGTACAGGTGGGACGAGGGCAGGATCACTCTGTAGGCCTCCGAAAAGGGTGAGTAGAACGACTGCAGGAGAGAGAGGATGTGGGAGAAGGAAGCACAGTGTTAGAAATATCCGCTTTGCAATGAACAAGGAAGACGTGATAAACACACAGTACATCCATTTTTTTCGTATTTGTGTTCCAGTATGATATTGTTTGTGGATGTATTAGTTATACAACATTGACATAAAGATCAATCAGTCTTGGCAGTGATTCTGTTGGTTTCTGTTAGTCAAATTTTGTAGTGCAGTGAGTACAGTAACTGCATGTGTACATTATGCCACTGCCTGGCAGTGTGTTGCCATTGTATGCAAATATCCAGTGAGCAGCAGCAGGAAGAGGCAGTATGTGGGAACCAGTCAGTCTAGACACGTATCTGCACTGGTGTGTAGGTGTGAGTGCATGTGGGTCAGAGTATGTCTTCAAAAACATGTCCGGGCATGATTGGGACACACAATAAAGTTACACAAACACCATGTGTCTTACCGTCTCCATGTCTGTCTTCAGAGGGTAATCATACATCAGCATGGCTGCACAGGCCAGACTCCTACAAAATAAAACACAATAATGTCACAAGTGATAGTGGAACTCATATAATATTCATCTGTTATTAAGGACTGGTGACACATCGTGTACAGTAAATCATAGAGGGTTGTTGTAGACGCTGCTCTGTCACATTTTATGCAACTGCTCCTCCTTCGCTTCCCCTCCATCTACCTGTCAGCATGCCAATCTATTAATCATCTTTGCACACAGCATGACATTTTGCGTCCTTGTTTGAATTTCTCATTTCGCTGGTATAGACTAATTGCCGCAGGGACTAGGCAACATGTAATTACACATAGGTTTTATAGGATCCAAGAACTAGATTCAGGAGAAGCAAACTGATCAGCAGCTCCAAAAATGGCAAAAAACCCAGTCTGGAAGAGGCTCAGGCATAGCACACACAAGGATTGGTGCGCTCTTGGAGAAAACAATGTAAGCTTTCTAAAGTGGTTCCAGTTACCTATAGCTTGTGACCAGGTGCAGCCACGAAGACGGCGTATTGTTTCTGTGTGTGATTGTGTGTGTTCACCAGACCACTGAGGTGAGATGAACTGTCAGAAGAATGTAGCCCTGGGGACCGTGCGCATGTGTGCGTAAGAGACATGATTAAAGTCCACGGCCCGCGCTGAGCCTTTAATTATTAACAAATGAGTAAGAACACAGGAGTTTGGTCCAGCTGCGGGACGGGCCAATGGGAGCGCAGGGTGGCAGTTTGCTGGGTCAGAAAGGGTGTGAACATGACGCCTGCAGCCTCGCCCTTTCTTACCACGGAAACAAAAAAGAAAAGCAGTTGAGTGAGAATGATGTGTGCGTAACAATTTCAGGGTGTGTTTTCTTCTAATCTGGGTTCGCATTGTGCTCCGGTTCAGCTGGAGGTCACGCAGTCGCTCCATTGTGCCGCTCGGAGACGTAGGTATGAGGCGCAAACACATTACAAAACGCAGATAGGAGGAAAAAGGGGATGGTGTTTTTCCTATAGTCCCCAGGATATCTCATAAGATTGCTTTGTGGAAGTCCCTAAACCTTTGTGTGAACCTTGTATTTATATTTAAACTAGAAAGTGCTGTTACTGAGAACAGGGCCCTGACACAGTTCTGAGTCACGCCTCGCACATGTCCAAACAAGGGCACAAGGCACAGAGTCAATGACCACTACAAGCCTTCACCTAATAAGATCCATCCGCCAAAACACTGGGAGCTCGACACAAAACACAACAGCGTACAACATGCTCCTACTGTGGCGGCCATATTTAGCTGTCAACCTTTCATGTATGAGCTTTTCCTTCAAAATACATAAATAGTGGACATCTCTGAAGCATGTATTTAAATCTCTAAAATACCAAGTTACTAATGTGTTCTGTTGATCAGGAAAGTCAATTATTCTCAGATGTATTTAAAGCAGAACAAAAGCCTGACCGTGTAAGAGAAAAACAAAAAAAACAAAGGCACTTCTTGAGAAAGGCCCCCAACACTAAAGAGCACCTTCCCCTTTCTGGTATGGACTTCCCGGGCACTTTGTTTCTAGTTTTTCTTGCCTAACCGTACGTGCTTTGCTGTTAGTGGTTTGTAAGTCTTCTTCGTTGAATTGCTCAAATAGAATAGTGTTAAGGAATTCAATTACAGTAAATGTATTATGCAATTGCAGGATAGAGCCAAAAATAAAGTGCAACTACAAGCCGCAAAAACAATCACAAATTGGTTGGTTTTGATGTTGATAGTGAAAGTCCCGGCCTCTCAGTAGAATTTCAGCATTGTCCTGATTAGGGGTGGGAACCTCTAGGTACCTCACGTTGCGACACGATACGCGATAACGATAACCTTGTAATTAAATACTGCGATTGTCGATATATTGCACATAATAATATTTGATATATCACTATTTTTAAAGAAACATGAGCGATTTTTCAACCTTTT
Source organism: Lesueurigobius sanzi (assembly GCA_900303255.1). Taxonomy (NCBI): domain Eukaryota; kingdom Metazoa; phylum Chordata; class Actinopteri; order Gobiiformes; family Gobiidae; genus Lesueurigobius; species Lesueurigobius sanzi. The sequence continues at coordinate 6,687 of OMNZ01091736.1, read as the reverse complement.
CCAACATTTTTACTATAACGACACCCTCCATATTTATTTATGATTTATATTTGTTTTCATATGCAGTGTTTTTGTTCTTAAATAGTGACAGATCACTTGTAGAATCACATGTAGATTTAAATTTCCAAAAGGAAGAAATTAACCACAAGTTAATCTTATTTATGATTATAAACACTATCATAACAAGTTATTGTAAGTAAGTTATTATTGTGTGTTTGGTCCAAGTTCTTAAAATGGCAGTGCTGCCCTCTACTGTCCTGACAGCATTATTGACCATTACAGGCCTCTCTTTACTGTGATTATTATTAATATTCATGTTAGTTAACATGCAGGACGTCATCAAAAGTATCAATATCAGCGTGAAAAGTATCGGTATCGTATCGTGCCACAAAATATCGCAATATATCGGAAAATCAATATATTGTCACACCAGTAATCCTGATACAGTTTGCGTATTGCATTCTATGGCCTTTTTAAGGGTGATGTCATGGAGGGGCTATCATTCAAAATTATATGCAGGGTTTGTATATTTCATAGATCACATCCAAGCACATTCCTGTTCCTAAAATGACAAAACTCCAACATTGAGCACCTACGCACACTCTGATCCTCCTACACCTGAAATAACACAATATTTACATACAGTAGATCGAACATTGCGTTCCTCCTGTATTTCACACTCACTAAACCTGTTCGAAAGACAAGCAGCACCAAACTGTGTCAAATCCAGCGTCACAGGCATCGAAACTACGCACATTCACCACAGATATCTAGAACTTCAGAATATTCATCCAAAAAATTAAATATCCTTTCATTACTGTGCTATGGAATAAGACGTGTGTTTTGGAGTCCTTAGTAACTATTGACGGTCTATTCAGTGCACAAATGAACCAAAGCAGATACTTCTTACAAATCTAAGCACCATCTCGAG
>OMNZ01091733.1:35136-49396 GCA_900303255.1 Lesueurigobius sanzi | reverse complement strand
CAGCTGCCATCTTGTTTTCTGTACATGGAGGACTAAAGTATGGAGTAACATTTGTGCCAAAAATGAGCACAACTATGGGGTAACATTTGGGACAATTTTTGTTTTGTTTTTTTTCTTCTCAAAAATGTGAATATATGGAGAATAAACACAGATTTCACATAGAAGGTCAGGTTTATAGCCTTCTATGTTTATAGAAGCATAATTTTGTGGAATAATAATCAAAAAAGTGCTATGAGCGCCTACATTTTTTGTTATTTTTGTTAAAAATAAACATTTCTACAGTAAATACAGCCTTTATCTTCCATCTCCTGGGCCAGGTCTAACCACAAAACATTTCTAATGTCCACAGCCATATACATTGATTTTCTGGCATATAGAGGTGAGACATTCAATTTTTGCCTAATTTTTTGGTTGTTTTTCTGCTTCTATCATGATTACTTCATTGATATGACTCTAATACAGCATTCAGATGATACGAGTTCAATTTGTTATGAAAAAAAAGAGACCAAGCACTTGATGGTGCACCATTAGGAGGTGTTTCAGAAGCAATAAAACAAAAAAAATACCAGGTGAAAATAACAATAAAAAATACCTCAGAGGGTTAAAAGACACTAAATACTTTCTCACTCTATACAGTTATTCTTTTTTATTCTTTGAACATAATACTCAAGAATACATACTGTGCCCCTGCTCTAGCAACGTCTACTGTTTAAGGATAGTATGCAATATTTTTTTGAAGAATCAATCCCATTCTTATTTTGCTGTATTTTAAAGGCAGAAGACTAAAATATGAACGGCCAAACTTTACATGTTTTAGACGTCTAAACTACACGGATAGCTGTTTTTTTTTTTTTACATGAGAAATCCCAAGAGAGACATAAATTGCGATCATTACAATTTTTGATTGTGTTTTCCTCTCATCAGCATTTCATTAAAACAACCCAGCCCAGAAGTCCGACTTCTTTTTTTTTTTCAACTTGGTTTACCTCTTGATTCTCTTACACACTTCAACTCGGTTTTTATCCCAATTATGGTTTCTGATTGTGACAGGAAGGGTAGACTTAAGATGGGAGCGGCTCCAAAAACACCTGTCAGCAGCAGATATGATTGAGCTTCGATGCAAGTTTCTTTCTTATAACCAGACCTGTGTGGTTATGTTTTTCCCTCGACAGTTTCCGCTGCTTCTGCTGCCTCCCTCAGAAGTGTCACATGATGTTACGATGACGTGTTTGTTCATCTCCCTGCTTGTAGTGGCAGGACGACAGTGCCATCTGCAGTCCGACTTCTTCAGACCTGTGTCCCAGGTGTGAGAAAGCTGATATGCCCCCTCGTCCCGGTTCACAGTCTGGGGAGCGCACATCCAGTTTTCGATGGCTTCTCTGATCCAACGGTGGTGCTTGTTGCTGTCTGTGCCGATGACAGGGGCGTTGTCCCAATCCATGAGGTGGTTCTCTCTCCTGCAGTGGTCTGATATGCTGGACTTTAGCTGTTCTTGTTCTGCTTTTTGTTTGGGTGTGGATGTTTTTGATGTCTTTTTCTCACTTCTGGGAAACAGTTTTAAGAAGTCGTACAGCAAAAACTGAGTAAATCAGCTGACCAGACATATCACAGTAACATCATGTAACACTCCTGAGTAAGGCAGCAGAAGAACCCAAAACTGTCGGGGAAAAATTAACACACAGGTCTAGCTATAAGAAAAACCAGCATTGTTACTAGAAGACCTCATATGAACCAAATCGGACTTCCATGCTTGAGCTTTCTTTCGCCTGTGCCGAACGCTAAGGGGAAAGCCACGCCCCCTACCTCCACTGTTTCCACCATCTACGCTACAACAGCCTCGCCCATCGAACATAAAAGATCTTCAAAACTTTTCAGTCGCCGTGTGGCACCGGTGATGAGCGTCCCCACCTTGGCAGTGCCTGTGTCTCCTTCCCTTCCTCTCTCTCTCCTCTACCTGCCAACCACGGTGCCGGCCTGATTTATAAAGTTGTTATGGCAATTCACTCTAATGTTATTTCCTGCCACATAAATACATATATCTCAGGCAGGTATTATAAGGCCTGTAATGGAAGAGCATCAGAGACGGGGCGGCGGGAATCCTTTTGGGATATTTGGCAGGATGTTATTGGTTGTGCGCGGAGAGGGGCCTACATTAGCATTAATCCTTTCAGGTGTGTGATGAAAGGATGCCGAGGGTATTCCATTATCATCAGACACTTCGGAGTTTGTGCAGTTTCTTCGGCAACTTTGAAAACAAATTTGTGCTCTTGGAATATATTGTCCTTTCTAAGAGCTACATTTTTGCATCCTCTCACCTTAGATTGATTTGTATTGGAGAGAGGGAAAAAAAGTTGTAAATGGTATTTTGATGGAAAGCAGGTGTCAAACAATCAGGTTTATCCTTTGTATTTTTGTTGGCTCTGCTTTTGTTTGACCTTAGCTGCCATAAACAAAAGCAGAAAAGAAACAGAGGAATATCACAATACTCTAAAACATTAGTAGTGATCAAAATGGAAGTATTATGGGAAAAGATGTCATTATTCTTCAAATCGTCAATGAGATTTATGTATGATGTAATGCAAGCTCTTTGCATCAGGCAGAAAGGCAATGTGTTTGTCTTGAGAGAAATGATAATCCAGATCAAGGGCGCCGTAAAGGGGTGGAAGGTTATAGGATGATTCTAAGGGCCCAGAAGAGCAGACCCTTTTTTATCATTTTAAACAAGGATTGAACCAGGACTAAACCAGGACTAAACCAGGGCTACACCAAGGCTAAACCATCACTAAATCAGGGGAAAACCAGGACTAAACCAAGGCTAAACCAGGACTAATCCAGGACTAAACCAGGAGAAAACCAGGAGCAAACCAGGACTAAACCAGGACTTCACCAGGAGTAAACCAGGAGCAAACCAGGACTAAACCAGGGGTAAACCAGTTCTAAACCAGTAGTAAACTAAGACTAAACCAGATCTAAACCAGGTCTAAACTAGGACTAAACCAGATCTAAACCAGGTCTTAACTAGGACTAAACCAGCTGTTACTATGTTTTTTTTTACTATTGCAATTGAGATAATACATTAAGTACTTTCATGTAAAAGTACAAATTCCCATTGTTTTTTTCTTATTTGTATAGGTTTTCCACTCGGCTTTAGGTATTTTAAAAATGCAATAAGTTAAGTCAATCTCTTGTAAGGTATACGGGGTATGTTTATTGGGTTAATTGTTATCTGTAAAAAATGTAGGAGGCCCAGAATATCTGGCGGCACCCCTGAATCCAGTGTCCAATCAGTTCTTGAATCGCACACATTTCCATTTCCAAATAGAGCTCCCCTCTTGTTTACTTGTCAAGGTAACGTATTGTCCAGCACATTTTGGAAAGGGTACACATATTTTGGTTTGCAAATCCAAGGGGCAAATTGTTTGTAGAATCTCCATTATGCCCTTTTCTAATGTTGTCATTAGCAATCAGCTCAGTGAGAAAACAGGGAGACAGGAGGTGGAGGAAAATCATTTGAACCCTGCGGCCTGCCATAGATCCTGGGCCGCTGGGAGGGTCAGGGGTGCTGGTCTGGGTGACAGCGCGGGTCAATACTCCGGAGCCGGGGGAGGATCAGGCACTTGGGACAGCGTGGAGGGAGTCAGGACGGGTCACCCGCGAGGTGTGCGTGGGATGGAAATTATACAGAGTGAGTGATAGTTGCTGACGGAGCCAGCTCCAGCTAGAGTTCACACACAACCTAATGACAGGTGCTCACAGCTATTGAGAGGTGTGACTGGCCCGTCTGGGGGGGTCCTGTCCTGTCCTCTGCTGCCAACCTGCTCCCCTCCGCCATCACAGGGCATGGCACACCTCGCCACACTGACACCTTCCATATTGAGTTATTGATACAGTGTCTTTGGCTGACAGCCCATGTGACATAGCGCTCGCGTCATCTCACGAATGAGAACGTTATCGATGCTATCTCGCTGATACCGAGAGGCCAGCGTGTCCAGTTATGTGCATAAGGTGTCCCTGTATGTGTGATGGAGATATTGATATTGTGTGCACTTGGACTCAAACCGTCAATTGATTCTCTGAAACTAGACGCTTGTATGCAGGTCAGGTACCGACCAACAGGGGGTTACAGCCCACATGGACAGGTTTGCTGGCAGAACTGAAAGTTTTCGGCAAAGACATTCAAGGACTTTCAAGAAGTGTTACAGGATACACTCAAAGAGATATCTAAAGGTCAATTCCTTCAAAAGGTTTACTCAGGAATGCACTGGAGTCTACAGCAATGGTGTGGGAAGACAAAGGCATGTACACTGTTAATCACAAGGAAGGGAATCTTATTTGGATATACATGACACAAGTCGCTTTAGGGATGTCAAGATTAACCGGTTTTACAATTACAGTGATTATAAAAGCTCCAGGTAGGTTAGAATTTTAGGACTCAAGGTAAATCGTTGTTTCTCACGAGCCGCAGTGCGTAATGACGTCCAGTGTTAAATCCACCAAAAATGCAGGTTAAATTATCCAATGTGCAGAGAGCAAATCCATTTCATCCATCTTTACATGATCATGGCAGAACGTTGCCAAAGTAAGTGTCCTAAAAGAACCATGTCTGTTGAGATGTATTATGTAATTTTAAAAGCAAAGGGGTATTTTTTTCTAAATTTAAGTGTAAAAATAATTGCACTGTAGATCTTTTTATTCACCCACTCAAATTAAGGGCAAATGTACTTTTTTTCAAGAATATTCTACTTATTTATACATTAGTTATTGCAGTGTGCCAAGAGACCCTCCGACCACCGCCAACCTCTCCCTCACACATCACTCACTCTAAATTCAAGCACTAGGAAACAATATAAATAGTTAAACTATAGATAAAACATAATATTGTTTTACTTTTACACATTTTAAGACAAAGCAATCCTCCTTTTGATACTTGTGCCGACAACAAAATCATTTGGCACATTCGCACATACTACGTCATCATACCCACTTGTCTGGCGTAATCGAAGTCAAACTCCTGTGTGCTCTTAAAAATATGAAATCCATTCAATAGACTTAATCCTCCTTAGCATGATTACAATTCAAGCACATCTTTAGTTGTGTTCCAGTGGCAACATTTGTGAGCGCTCCGATACAAATTGAAGAACAGAAAACAATCGCAAAGCATCAGAGGCGAGGTGTCAGCTATAGATGTGAGCCATAGAGACATTTTTTTTGCCGGTCCTATTTCAGCCAGACAGTAGGGGGCTATTTGGAATGGAGCAAAGTAATAACCTCCATTTGTTCCATCTTGTCCCTGGGCTTATGAAAAACGCCTTTACAACTTGCTTTGCCTTAACTGGGTTTTGTGGGGGATTTTGAAGTTTGGCAACTTGTCACTGGGATTGGAGCAGGTGGAAATATGATGTTCGGGTCATGGCTTTCTCTGCTAGTTCAATATGTTCCTCTGTGATTGAGGCAGGGCTGGCGGAGGGGATTTGGACTATTAATAAAGCCCTGGGCGGGTTCTCAGCCTGCACATATTGTACTCCCACTGTCAGGGAAGTGAAATGGTAACTTTATTTTTTTTCTCCTGCAACGTAGTAGCAAATCTAATTTTACTCAAAGGTGTTCCCATATTTTACTGGTCAGGCTTGAAAGTTTGTAACTCCTCCACAGGACATGCTGTATAAGTGAAATCCTAGAATGAGCGACGATTCATTTAGGGATAAAACAGCGAATCGATTAATCAACAACTAAATGATTATTGAAAATAGGTCTGTGCACGATATTGAAAAAACTTGCGATATGCGATAATGATATTGCAATACTTAGATAAACTGTTCAATTCAATTCAGACACAATGTCTTTTTCAGCAAATTGTGTCAAAGAACTCCAAAAACACTAAATCAGAACCAAACCAAGACCAAAAAATATACTAAATTACGAAAGTTATAACTAAAACTGAACTTTTATACATTGATAAGCTCCATGCATGTTTGGTTTTAGAGAGTGTTGGCAAAAAATGTCAAAATGTCAGTCAGATGGAAGACTTAAGTGAATGTGCGATATTTTGTGGCTTCTGTGCTAAATCAATTGAGGTATTTTAACTATTTATTTTATGTTCAATGTCCGAAAATATTAGTTCACATTTGTGGTTCATTTTTCAAATGGATCATAGGTAGTCCATATAGTCATAGTTGTCATTGGCTGCATTTATTTTGTTAAAATGTAAAGTCCTTTGCATACGGATATCCCATCACCTCATATTGTGATACGATATGTTTTGCGATATACAGTATTGTGCATCCCTAATTGAAATAGTTGTGAACTATTTTAGTAATCCTAAATCCTTTCACAGAGCAAGAATTACATAATATACATAATATACTAAAAAACGAGAAACAAAGTGCTCGGGAAGTCAGTACCACAAAAAGTAGCTTTTTTGGGGAAGGTGCTCTTTGGTGTTGGGGGACAGAAATTCAAGAGAACAACAAAAAACAAGGCACTCCTCCCAAGGCTTTACTCCTTTACTTCTTGAGAAAGGCTTGTTTGGAGCCGTTACGCGTGGAAGAAACCAGTTATTTGTTTTTTTTAATATGCGTTAGTCCAGCAAAACAAAGGCTTTTTAGAAAATGTAAATAGACAATTAATGTTGTGGGAAGTGCCTTGGAGTTTTGGAATTTTGTTTTTCTCTTAAATAAACATTTTTTTGTAAATATTTTGCTTCCCTTTGACCCCAAATATGAGATGAATCTCAGACTATGATCTAATCAGAGTAGAATCAGCCCCACTCTAGGGTTGCCAACAGTTGTCTCTCTTTTTTTCACAATCCCATTTTTGATCGATTACCAAAATAATCATTAGTTGCAGCCCTAGATGCATTAGTCTATAATACATGAAGAAAAGGTTGTGGTTTGTTACCTATGTAAGCAGTATGTACAGCATTTTTGCTGAAGTTATAGAGACTTGTTATTCATAAAGGATTACACAAAACAATGATCACACACTGCAATGCTTATTCAAGTAAACATTCTGAATATAGTTACCATAATATCCATTTGGGATTGTAAAAATCATACATTATTTCTGTAATAATGTTACATCAGAAACAATGTTGTTTATTTCACTCATTTTTGCTTTTGGAAAACATAATTACGGAGACACTACTTTTTAATTTTCTAGTTTGGGACAGTTTTCTTCATCAACGTGTGAACAAGAAAGACAAATTTCCCTACGGGGACAATAAAGTTCACTTTAACCTTAACCTTAAAGTGGCCTATGCTGTCAAATAATTTAACAGAATCAACTTTTCTCAATAGATTTAAATGGGAACTTGTAAAGCTCTTAACAACTCAATACTAGCTAACATTTTCAAATTTATTTTGCCGCTCTGGTTTTAGGGTTAAATGCTTAATAAATTAGGATATGAATTAGATCAGTTTTTTTTTTAAGATATGTGAACAAAACCTGTCTCTACCCCTGATTCCAGTTTTGTCCTTGAAAATATTTCTGCAAAAGGCCTCATTTATTATGAAATGAAATAGAGAAAACTGCCAATATGTTTCTTCTTACATTGATCTCCAGCAAAACCTTCAAATTGATATCTCTTAATTCAGACTTTTTTTTCCTATTCACCTGCAGCGCCTCGCCTTAAATTCCAAGTCGTTGTTCTCACATTTCCAGGTACTATATTGATACCAGAGCAGTAGTTTGTAATGTATGTTCACATTCAGGTCTGGTTGTGCTGCGGTCCCGGGAGACATCAGGCCCCATCACTATCAATTGTCTTTGAACAGCTCCGATCATCACCTCAATTATCTGTGCTCCTGCCCACCTGATGGGTTTTTGGCCAACTATAACTCCTCGGCGGACGAACGTGAACGGCTGAATACCAAAAAGGGGGTGAGAAGATTCAAATTTGTCTGTAAAACTCCACCTGGACACGCACACACACATTGACGCAAACAGTTAAAGGACCTCACATTGCATCTTCAGGCCGCGTTAGCTGTTGATGCAGGCGCGCACGCGCACACACACACACACACACACACACACACATACCCCGAAGCCCGTCCCACCTCCTCCTGTAGAAAAGCCATTTACTGACCGCGCGCGAGGTGTCAAGCTCCAAAGTGAATCTAAGAACGGGCTTGATGCGCTATCTCTCTCCCCGTCCACCCCCACCCCCCCCTCGCTGTCTCCGCCGCTCTCTTCCGGGCCGCGAGAAACTCATTTACCCTGCAAATCCAAATACAAGAGCCGAGTGCGAAAATGTATTCATACCACAGGTGATCTTATTACGGGCGCGGTAAACTGAGCAATGAGAACATCATCCCGCGCAAATGACACCTAAACACATATTGACGATGAGGAAAAAGAAGAAGAAGAAAAAAAAAAAAGCAATCCCATCTGCATAATCAGAGGGGAAAAAAAGCATGTTGGTGTCATCGACGGAGGAATGGAATGAATCCGAAAGTTCAGCGGCGCTTTATGCACAATGGGGATTCGATTCGGGGTCGGCGAGGAATCTACATGTTGTTAGCGCGTGGGAAATAGGCGCGTTGCCTGTGTTTTGGAGCTATTAGGCGACACAAATAAGAGGGAAGTAAACCGCGTAATGTACTGGAAATTATAACTGCATCGAGGGAATAGGGAGGGATGTTGCAGCATACATTTCATTAAGATACAACCCGTCACATAGATGGCAGCTGGGATATTCCTCTTGTTACTATCGATCAGTCATTCCCAAATTCCAACGCATCGCAGACCCCTTTTTGATCCGAACATCCCACAGGGGTCCCTCGGTAATAATCATCCACTCTACTGCTCTATGTTTTGCAATTTTGTAAGTTCCCAGAAGAACTTCGTCAGCACTGAGCAAATTAGACTCGCTCGTGGGTCTTTTATGAAGAACCAGTAGGAGGAGTTAACCTGTGAGTCAATCAATCAATCATCAATCAATCAATCAATTAATGTTTGTAATGCCCAATATCATAACAGAAATCATCTCAAAGGTCGGTATGGACAAAAACAAATCAATATCAGATTTGTTTTTGTCCATACCTCTCTTTGTATGGAGAGGTATGGACAAAATATGTTTTGAATATGTTTAGAAAAACATATTCACACCTATCGCAGGCAGAAATTCTTCAGTCTTCATCTGTACTCTGTAGTTGAAGTGTAGGACGTTTCGATCTTAGTCCAAAGATCGTCATAAGCTTAATAACGACGTGAGTACGCTCGTGGGTCTCTTAAGAGCCAGAAGGAGGAGTAAACCTCTAAGTCCCTCCTCTCTTGGTACTAAAGGTAGGAAAACATCCTATTCATATTCACACCTAATTATTGCCTGTTTCCATCCTATTGACTTATCCTGGGCTTTGTTCTAAGGCTGTTCACACCTTTCTATGGCCCTGCTCTAGCCTCTGGCCCAACAGAGGGATGGTTTCGGCCACAGGATGTTGTAGATTGGTGCTATAAGTCCTCCATTCCGGTTCATGGATGGATTCTCTCTTTTAGCAAATGTAGCTTCTTTTATTACATTTTTTAAATCTAACTCTGTTTGAGTCTGTGTACATCCCAAAAACGATATTAGTTGAGAACTATTTCAAGAATTGACACCCACCTTGCCTATATATGAATGTGGTGTGTAAGTACAGTATGTAAACCATTACCTGACAAGACAAACCACAGTTAAAAACAAGCCTTTATAATTCACGTTTTTTCACCATGTGTTTTCTTTTTGTGCTACACAGTCAGTGCGTATTCCCCTAAATAATACAGGATCCCAGCTCACAAAGGTAAATTATTATTCTGCAGCAAACCAGGGCCACCCAGCCAGATAGCCAAGCCATTAGCATTTTCCTCTTTGTTCCCATCTATAAACATTTTTGTTGTCCTGAAGGGTCATCTCTGTATTCCTCCGTCTCTCTCCTCTCCTTCGTAATGAATGAGTGTAATTACCAGGTCTGATTGGTTGGAAGGTCATTGGGAATCCTGTAATTTTTCACTTATGTTAAGCTTGTGTTTGTGATGAATGTACCCAACCTTTCTGCATCCCTCCTTAGATTACTCTGGCCATAGAAATGCATCCGCAAATTAAGCTGTTCATTGAGCACTGCTGCTGGCTGGCCATGAGTACGTTTATACAGGTAAACAAATGGAAAGAGGTGGTGCACTGTTTTTAATGCCTGTCCTGTGGTTACACAAGGGAGGACACGCCACGCATTACTTTGCATTGATTTCACTTTCCTGTTTTGGTACGTTTTGGGGTAAATATCGTGATGTTTGGTTGTAGGCAGGACTGAAGAGTCGAGATTGGAATACAGTCAAAGAATCATGTCATATACTAAGCTTTCCATCTTCTCTTTCATCTTCTAAATAGTATCTTAGTGTACAAATATGATGTATGTATATTTATTATAGTTTTTTGTTGAATTAGCTCATGTTTCACCCAATAAGAACATTGAGGGTTTGATCAACTACCTTTTTGTCCACCTTTGACCTCTGGTGGCCAATTTGGCCCTGTCCCAATACCCCCACTGCACCCTGCGGACCTCTATGAAGTGCACCTGGTAGACGTGCATGAAAGGGCTTGAGTGCTTAGGTTACAAGTGTGCAAAAACACAGGATTTGGGACAGTGTTGAGCCATTTTCTTTGTCCAACTAAGTTTTGGTAATAATGATATTAAAAGATCAAATATTTCAATACTTTGAAAAGACACTTTTTCATCATAGGCACAGGAGCTCCATCAACAAACATCACCATTTTTTTTTAGCTTTTACATAGTTCCAAAGGGTGTAAAGGGGGCAGGGCCAAAGACCGCTCTCTAGAATGGGGACACTCTCGCAGCCTCAGCGGGAACGAGCATTTGAGGGGCACAAGGTGGAAGTGTGAGTATTGGGACAGGGCCTTAGATGCTTCTTTTCTGTTGGACATCCTGTTCGACTGCGATTGAGCTACTGGGCTAGGTGTCTTGCTCATGGACACAAACCCAATGTGCGACTTATAATTTTTGTCTCGTCTTTTTCGTCAATGGAAATATTTGGACATTTTACTCATAGTTTTAGTCTCATTAACGACTTTTAATTTATCTGTGTAGGTTCTCAGTCGTACAGGAGTTGTCCATCGTAGGCAAAGGCAAAGTCTTCATCTGTAGTTGGAGTGTAGGGCGTTTCGCTCTTTATCCAAAGAACTTCGTCAGCAAATGAATAGACTTGACAGCTCGTGGGTCTCTTAAGACGCAACCAGTAGGAGGAGTTGACCTCTGACTCCCACCTCTCTGGGTTCTAAAGATTGCTCTGTCTACACTTAAACCTGAGGTGGTTTTTGGATAAACAGTCCTACACGTCCTACACTCCAACTACAGAGTACAGATGAATCTTTGCTTACGACTTTTAATATAGTTTTAATCTAAATTTATTCAGCAAAAATATTACTTTGATTAAATTATGACAAAATATAGTTTATGAAATGAACACTGTTTTACACTCTTCCCGAACCTCAACACCTCTGTGCTTTCCTTATCCCACCTGCAGCACATTTTCCTCCCAGCTCTCTCTCTCTCTCTCTCTCTCTCTCTCTCTCTCTTAGTCCATTTTCCAATTTTCCAAACTTTCTCGCGCCCCTGCGGCCCTCCAACGCCAGTGTTTGGTTGGGGTTTTTGTTCTGTCGGTTGAATTAGTGGCCTGTCAGAGATGGTTGTGCTGCAGGGTGCTGGCAGCTGCCCCACTCACTCCACAGCCAATCAGCCTCACACTCACCTGTCCATGAAGGAGGATGGAGGGGATGGAAGGACAGGGGCCTCACTGGAGAGATCAGGCTTCACGGGGCGGTGGGATGGAGGGATGCAGGGCCTGATGGATACAGCGGAGAGATGGGTTTTTGATGAGCGAGGGAGTGCTAAGTACATGGGGAGTGAGAACTTCGAGCCGGACGATAACAGAGCAAAGGAGGTCTGTACTGTGGTGTACTTACTACCCTGAATGACTTTTGTGGAAGTAAAACTCGTCTAATTCAGAGAGGGCAGAATTTTAGATGTCAAACTACTAGGGAAATGAAAAAGGCAAAGTGTTTACGGTAAAATCGAGATTGAAGAGTCACGTAGGTAGTGGAGCTCCACGAGAAACGCTAGCTTATCAAAGGCAAAGCTAACCCTAAACTTAACCCTGTTTGTAAATCTTATTGAGATTGAATTCAATTTCACGGAAAAAGTGAAGGTGATGTCCTTTCCTGTGGGTAGGCTGCAACAATGTGGCAAAATCCACCATGTTTGTTGCAAGTAGGCAGCATCGTCAAACATTATGAACAATGTACAAAAAAATATATATATATATGCGTGAAGCCATTTATTGTCAAAAAACCTTTTGAACTAGAAACTATCCAAATGTCCCTGATCAAAAGTTTACATATTGTGCATTTTGAAACAAACACCATTTTTTTCAGAGGGTCCAAGTGAAGTGAGTTTTTTTTTGTTTAAGGTCATGTAAACGTTAGATCAGGCACATTTGAGTAGTTTCTGTTTCATTATGGTAAACTCAGTTCTTTGACAATAAATGGCTTTGCACAACCACTAACCATGAGTGGGAAAAAAAAAGATTCTATGAAAAATGGCCAAAAGAAGGAAGGGAATGTATAATATATACTATTATATAATTTTATTCTATTTTAATCTATATTTGTAACAACGAAAATACTCTTATTTTCCAAATTAATGGGATTTTTAGTCATATCATTCCTATATTGTTGTGTAGTGTAGTGTAAAATTGAACCAGATTATCATTAGGTAATCATCTTCACATACTCCCTGAGTCATTCAATGTATCTTTGGGGGTACCTGTACCACAGTTTGGGAACCACAGCTCTAGTTACAGTAAATACCGCAGAAGAGCAACATTTTGGTCCAAAAGGTAATTGGATAGCACTCTCAACTCGTTTGGCCTTTTAGTGAGGAGTTTGTGTCTATGTGGGTTTTCTCAGGCCACTCCGTCCGGTTTCTCCCATCCACATACAGTAAAACATGCACAGTAGACTAATCTTTCAGCGAGACGTACTCCCCATAATCTTGGCTGAAGATCTGGAGGTGGGTGCACTGCTGTCACCCACTCGGTCAAATGCAATGGGCAGATTTCCTTATGAGTTCAATAAAGTCTAGAAATACAAATGAAAGCATGTTTGGTTGAGCTTATGTACTGTATATACTCCAAGTTCAGGCCATTTATTGATTAGCCAACTCAAACAAGGCACCACCCCACTGCGGCCACTGTGTCAATGGTCACACCCTGCAGTTTTTTTTCCATCTTTCGCAACTTCAGTCCTATCCGCCTCCCATTTCCCCTCACAATTGCCTTTGTGCCGGACTCCGGGGCTTGGAACTCTCCTCACTCTTTTCACTCTTCCCTTCCGCAATCACAGTTCTGACGGGAGGCGGCGCGGGGCCATGATGGACGATGCCCTCTCGGAGTCCGACAACATTTTCTCTCGGTCCCTGAAGCGAGATCGGCCCGCATCAGACGTGGCCCGGCGCCGGCTCCTCTCAAGTGTTTGTGAGGTCCAATTGCTGTGCTCAGTCACCCCTCTCGCGACCCCCATATCGGCCGGCCTGGGCTTGTGCAAACTGGAGCTGACCACGCGGCCCCCCCCCCCCCCCACTCCACTCCCCCCACTCGCTTCTCCAAAACGACGAGCGGACGGCGGTTAACTGGGTGACTCTTCTCTCTTTCGCCCTGTCACGCTGAAGCAAAATAGAAATATGAGAACGCAAAACTGGGGTATACGCAGATGCAAGGACACGCGGGGCAAGGTTTATAAAGGGAGGACGTGTAATGATTTTATTTGTGTCAAACTCAACAAACTTTCTCCTGGTGTGCACAGCGGTGGAAGAAGTACTCAATATTCTTACTTAAGTAAAAGTGCACATACAAGACCAAAAATGTAAAAGTAAAAGTAAGTTTATAAGTAAAAAGTAAAAGTATTTAAGTGTTTAATATACAGGATGTGTTTTTAATAATTTGAATCAACCACAACTAAACCATAGTTTAGGACTAAACACGGTTTAAACTAGGTCTAAACCAGGTCTAAACGAGTAAACCACTAACTCCGGTCAAAACCAGGTCTAAACAAGGCCTAAATCAGGACTAAACCAGGTCTAAACGAGGTGTAAATCAGGACTAAACCAGGTCTAACTCAGGACTAAACCAGTTCATCATAGAGAGGTCACTTATAAAATATGTTTACATTTAACCCAATATAAAAATGTAATGGAGTATACAGATACAGGCTCAAAAA